>JAQGBS010004285.1:0-10470 GCA_034698545.1 Acrobeloides obliquus
AGGTGTGCGGAAATTATCCGATTCCCTCTCGAATTGATATATTGATTTGTTTGCCGATGGAAATGCTTAATAAAATTGTAGATAATTTTCCAACAAGATTAGATTTATGTATTCAGGCAAATGGTGGTCACTTTGATTGAATATTGTATTTTGTTTTGTCGTTTTGTACATAAAGTTGTTTAATTTTATCAATTATCGACATGAATGGGAGATCGGGTAATTTCTGCACACCATGTATACCACTAATTAAAAGATGCAAAAATAATTCGACTCCAATGGAGAAAGAACCAACGACATATGGCGCAGATAATTTTTTCTTAAAAAAATGATCGACTCGATATGCTTAGGGTTTGGTGCTCGTCTCGGGATAGGGTGATCGGTGAAATCTCGATCCCCCTGATATGTGTCGGCCACGGCTCCCGAGCAGAGTTCGGTCTTCTCTTTATATATTATAATTTTATGTACAATAATTTAATTTCTGATGATTTTTATTTTAAAAATTGTATACAAGGTGTCTACGCTAAGTGTGCACGCCAATAACTTAACATTATCTCCGGAACCCCGTCGAATTTTTCAATGCGGTCTTTTTTAAAAGTTGGGTAGGCTAAATATGCATCAAACGAGGTGACTTTCGCCAAAAAAATAAAAGTTCCTAGTATTTTATTTTTGCCTTACAATATTTGGTTTTAGGAAAAACACCCTTAACAATCGAATGTTTCAAAAAATTTCGCGGATTCTGAAAGAGCTGGCCGAATTTACTTACCTACAAACAATCATGAAAAAATGATTTATAATTTTCATATGTAAAAAAAAGTGAAATAGTAGTAATAGTCTCGGATTCGATTTCAAAGGTCGCTGGATCGAATATCACTCGCGACGATTTGAAATAGCAGTTAACTTCAAAATGCTCTAATTCTAAAAATCCTTTTTTCATGATTTTTTGTAGGTAAATAAAATTAATCATGCTCTTTCAGAATCCGAACGAATTTTTGAAAAATTCGATTGTTAAGGGTGTTTGTCCCTAAAACCAAATATTATAAGGCAAAAATAAAATACTAGGGACTTTTATTTTTTGGCGAAAGTCACCTCGTTTGATGCACATTTAGCCCACCCAACTTAAAAAAAACCGCATCGAAAAATTCGATAGGGTTCCGAAGATAATGCCAAATCATTGGTGTGCACACTTAGCGTAGACACCCTGTACTGTTAAAATCTAATCAATTGTATTTTTAATTGTAAGCAAATAACAAGTTAACAATTTTTAAAATGAATAAAATATTAGAATTCAAAATACGCTAGAAAATGTTTTTAATTCTTAAACTTTGAATTGAAATAACCGAATGATGATACGTCATTGTTGCCATTACCCAGTTCATCTTCATCACATCTATGAGACGATCCTTCATTATTTGAAATACTATATAAATATTCTTTTATTGAAGTAGTTTTAGAATCTTTATATATGTCATTGTGAATATTTGAGTAATCTAAAATATCCTTTTTCTATCATCTTTGACCCCAAAAATGAGGGTAACTTTTATTAAAAATCGATATCTCCATGAAGAAAAAAGATTTTTTGATGGAGTTTTCGATTTTAAGATCTAAAAACACTGAATTTAATCAATACAAAATTTTTTTTCGAAAAATGCGAATAAGGAGGGGCTCCTCCGGGACCCGATGTTACACAACTTTTAGCCAAACCCTCCTCCCCCCACCTGTAACTTTTCGTAAATCGTGCCTCAGACCCTTCCCCTTGTGGAAACGTAATTTAAAGATGACCCCTTATGATTTCTTAGTTCAATGAGAATTTCGGCTTTAATTTTTTCATCAGAGGTACGGTAGGCCCCTATTTTTTTATAATGCGACTTTCGTTAGAGGTGAGACCCTCATTGAGAACCAATGATGACTCGGTAAAAAGACTCCAACCCGGACCAGAAGTTTTTCAGTAACCGTTACTCTGATATAGCTGGTGATCAAACGAATAACATTTTCTCAGTCCATTAATTCCCTCTTGTTTTGAATTTTCTTTCGGCGAAAGCAAATTGTTAGAATTCCTTCTTTTATAATAATTTTCTAATTTTTTGGCACTTAGTTTTTGATCAATTTGAATGTTAGCTGAATTGCAGCTAGTATAAAAAGGCAATTTATTCGTTGTTAATAAGGTTGATGATTCTGGATGATTTGAAATTTCTTGTTCGAATCCTTGTCCAGTGGCTTGTTCGTCCTCTAGCTGATAAGAATTTTTTCGATTTTTAGATTCATTCTCTTTTCGATATGCGTCTTCATAAACTTTTATAAATGCTTGATTATTCATTTCAATATCATTTGTTGGTTTCTTAATCAATACAAAACGAGTCGGGGTATCATTATATTTATTAAATCTTTCTTTCAACGTTTTAAAATTAGGTCGTGAAGTATGATTTGGTGCCCAACAAAGTATTAATGTTTCAAATAGTTCTAAACTGCATCTTTCTGGCCGAGGTAATCTATTGCCATTATTTAGATAGTTATATAGAGACCGAATCACATTTGGTGGTTCCAAAACAACATCTTCATAAGGTAGCCGAGCAAAAGTCAATATTTCCCAACATGTAATTCCAAACGACCACACATCAGTTGCTTCACAATACAAGTTCTTTTTGGGATCTTTTAAGCATTCCATAGCCACCCATCGATATGGCATGGAAGATGGAGTAGTGATATCGTTTTGAATTAGTCCGGATAATCCAAAATCAGTAATTTCAACGTGACTTGAATTTTTCATTAAAACATTTCTGGCTGCAAGATCTCGATGCACAATTTGCCTCTCCGCAAGATATTCCATTCCTAATGAAATTTGATAGCAATATAAAATAAGATAGCTAGGTTTTAACTTATTCCGATTAGCATGTAAATAGCTTTTCAACGATCCGAGCGGTCGAAGTGGAATAACTATCTTAGTTCCATCGGCCAAGCAAATCCCAAATAATTTTATTAGATGCATATGTGAAAGCCGAGCCATGATTCCAGCTTCTTTGATTAATTCCTGCTCGTCTATTTTATTTATATTTTTGATAGCGACCTTAATTTTCCCTCCTTTGGTAATATATTGACCATTGTAGACTGAACCAAATTGCCCTTCACCTAATTTTTCTTTGCCAATATCAAGCTGATCAATCGGTATTACAATTAAAGAGTTCATTGTGGCTTGGCTTAAAGACAACAATTCATTTTGCCGTCGAAATTTTTGAATGGTTAAGCGTTGCCATGATATAAATCCGCACGAACATAAGAAAGATGCGATGAATAAAAATATGGCAGCTAAGCAAAACAAAAATGTATATATGAGATAATATAGATACGTATCACTAGATACTTGTCCTAAAAATTAAAAATATTAAAATTCTATTACTATAAACGCGTAATATTTGTCTATATTTCTAGGCAATCTCGAGGACGAGTGATTTAAACTGTATTAGCCAAAGCAAAAGTTGTAGGGGACGATGAAAGACGATTGATACCAAAATGATCGAAATCGGAAACAAAAAAAAGTTTTCACTTTTTTACACCTTGGGGGAGGGTCACTAGTGATGCAAAGAATTCAGGATGTCGAATTTCGATCCCAATATTCGATTTCGACCTCGGATTTCGACTCAGATTACTATCAGATTACACAGAAGTGAAAACTTTGAATTGAAATATAGCAAAAAGTATAAATTTTCAACGTATTATGTAAAAACAAAAAATTGTGCAGTTTCATTTAGAAATTACATTGAGAAACTGAACTGGTTCTTTAAAGATTGAGTTAGATCGACATCTGTCTTATGATCTTTTTCGATCGACCTGTTATGAAGAGGCGTTTTTAAAATTATCAAAGTGATAAAGTATTCAGGAGAAGGGACGGCAGTTCCTTTATTTCGTGCATGTTTTAAATTATGAAAGTTTATTATTTAAAAATTTACCTGGTGATTTAACAATATATACAGCTAAACCATCACTTAATGCGAAAAAGATCTTTCCTTCATTTGTATCAATTGTCATCCAACTATATATTGTATTTGAATTATCGGAACTAGTTTGACATTGCCAATATTTTCCGTAATTTTCTTCAAATTTTCCCAACATATATTGGCAAATTTTGTTTTGATTTCCTTGCTGCCAATTAGGTCCCGCATATTGTTGCAAAGCCTCATATAACCATGCCGTCGCATTTTTTTTCCTTTCTGCCTTTAAATTACTATCCGAAGATATTGAATTAAAAATTTCATTTTTTGAATGAGCTTTAAATCGATAATCCTTGCTTACTAAACAAAAAATTTTTTATTGCATTTTAAATTTTATTAGATAGCAAAAAAATTATTTTCCTTTTTTATTTTGGTCTATCAATCATAACAAGGTATTCCGGCAAATGGGTCTTTTTGTAGACCTCAGTGAGTATTGAGTCATAAATATTGAAAGAAAATTGTTTGTTTATCGATAGTTGAGTAGGATAATCTATTTTTGATGCCGTTTTCTCAGAACTATAGAAGCAAGTATGAGGAAATGTTTTCTCAATTTCGGAATCCGGTAACTTCAGGTTTTCACCGCAATAACAGATGCTTTACATTATGAAAATTTATTATTAAAAAAATTTACCTGGTGATTTAAAAATATATACAGCTAAACCATCATTTGATGCGAAAAAGATCTTTCCTTCATTTTCATCATATGGATTGGAACCATATATTGTATTTGAGTTATCGGAACTAGTTATACATTGCCATTGTCTTCCGTAGTTTTCATCAAATCTGTTCGTCATATATTGGCAAATCTTGTTTTGATTTCCTTGCTTCCAATTAGCTCCCGCATATTGTTGCAAAGCCTCATATAACCATGTTGTCGCATTTTCTTTTCTTTCTGTTTTTAATGTACTAGCCGACAATATTGAATTAAAAATTTCACTTTTTGAATGAACTTTAAATCGATAATCCTTGCTTACTAAACAAAAACTTTTTATTGCATTTTTTATTTTATTAGGTGGCAAAAAAATTATTTTCCTTTTTTATTTTGGTCTATCAGCCATACCAGAGTATTCCGGCAAGCGGGTCTTTTTGTAGATCTCAGTGAGTATTAGATTGAGTCATAAATAAATGAGATTGATGAAAACTATCAAAAATACAGGGGTATATATATTGTGATTGTTGAAAGTCTTTTCCCTATTTCATATTTTCTGATTATCTCGGTCAATTTTAATCCGTTTTTGATAATTTAACGCATAACTCAGGAATGTGTATATTTATTTTTGGGGGTTCCTACACCCATTTTTAGCGTTATTATTAAACTACATCCGAATCGAAAACTTCAAATAGGCAAATATTGGTATAGAACCTATTAGTTTTATGAAAAACTTCAATATAACCGATTTAGATACAAAAACAGCCAATTTCATTGCCTACGTCCCTCGGCTAACAAGGGAACCACTAGTTCTGCCACACTCAGATTTGTATGAGACCTATCTCAAAAAATCGGGGAAAAATAGTATATTAAGAATATGTATATGATTTAATACACCAATCTTCCTATCACGAGATATCGAGGGGGAAAATTTGCAAAAAAAAATTCATTATAATTTTGTGCAAAAATTATTTTCCCATGTGGGATTCGAACCCGGCTCGTCCAGGGTAAAAGTCAACGACGCTACCAATTGACCACAGAGACTAAACGTTTAAAACCCACAAATTTTGGCCATGATTAAATGCATTTTTGTTTACTTGTAAGTGGCGACGGTTCCCTATTTCGAGATGTTTTAAATTATTAAAGTTTACTATTTAAACATTTACCTGCTGGTTTCAAAATTTTTACAGCTAAACCATCACTTAGCTTGAAATGTATCTTCCCTTCATTTTCATCATATGTTATGGAACCATATATTGTATTTGAATTATCGGAACTAGTAATACATTGCCATTGTTTTCCGTAATTTTCATCAAATCTGTTCGTCATATATTGGCAAATCTTGTTTTGATTTCCTTGCTTCCAATTAGGTCCCGCATATTCTTTCAAAGCCTCATATAACCATGTCGTCGCATTTTCTTTTCTTTCTGTCTTTATATCAGTATCATCCAAGGATATTGAATTAAAAATTTCACTTTTTGAATGAGCATTAAATCGATAATCAATGCTTACTAAACAAAAACATTTTAATGCATTTTTTATTAGGTGACAAAAAAATTATTTTCCTTTCTTTATTTTGGTCTATCAGGTCATACAGAGTACCCCGATAAGTAGGTCTTATTTTGTAGATCTCAGTTTTGTTTTTAGGGGTTCCTACACCCATTTTTAGCGTTATTTGGTTTTACCAGATAAAGGCTAGCAATTTAATTCTTGCATGAGAATTCATACTAAGACTTTACAAATGATAGGTCTCTTGTTCTGAACAACTTTGTAGAACATCACTTTCTCCGGAAAAATCATTTAAGGGTCAAAAATCGATTTTTTTTAATTATAAAAATGCCAATTTTTTACCCTGTCACGAAAAAATTCATCCAAAAATGATTCATAAAGATATCGAATTTTTAAGATTTGTATGCTGAAATTTGTTTAGTTGAAAAAAAGTTTTTGTTTACACTACGTGATAACGACGAAAAAGTTTCTCAGGGAAGAAAGTTATTGAAACGAAAATATTTCGACATTTGTGGAAAAAATTTTCAATGTTTATCGAAAATTACGATAGTTTTCGTTTCAATAACTTTCCTCCTGAGAAATTTTGTTCCGAGCAAGTTCGTACTGTGTAAACGGAAATTTTTTTCAATATATTTTACATAACTTCGGAGACTCGAAATATACAAATTTGGAGGTTTCCGAGCGCTGAAAATATCACCAAAATTTTCATCTTACCTGAAAACGATTATTTTTAGGAAATCAACTCATAAAACGCTTTCCCTAGAAGATATCAGCAAAATAATCTTATCCACTCTAAAACGCCAAAAACTTATGGGACAACCTTGTATGTCCCGACCTAATTGAAAAATTTACCAGGAGATTTAAATATAAATATAGATAAACCATCATTTAGATCGAATATAATATACCCAACATTTGGATCATAAGTTGTCGATTCATATATTTGGTTCGAATTATCCGAACTAGACACACACTGCCAAAAAGTCCCATAATTTTCATCGAATTTCTTGTGCATATATCTGCAAATCTTTTCTTGGTTTCCTTGTGTCCAATGATTTCCAGCGTACATGTTTAAAGCCTCGTATAACCAAGTAGTCGCATTTTCTCTGAATTCTTTTCTTAACGTACTATCTGAATTAATAGCGTTAGAAATGTCTACTTTTGTATGAACGTTAACACGATAATTATCTAAATAAAAATTGAATTGTTATTAATCAATGAAGTCACCGAGTTTTACTTTTTAATTGTCGACACAAAGTATTCAATTCTAATAAAATATTTTCCGCCTTCGGTATATTTACTTCAGATGCGTTTGCTTGATCCATTCTTTTATATCTTCGAGTGTAATTTTCACAAGTACATGAACATTCATTATTCACAGTTTGCAAATTATAAATAATTGAAATAGTCAATGTGAATATCCATAAAATTGTGAATCCAAAAAAATATTTCTTTTTTATCACAATTACATCTGATCCTATTAAACTAGCATCCGATTTTGTGACGTCTTTAAATTGTGTGTTTTTTAGCAGCAAATTTGGATCTAATATTATATCTTCTTTGGGTTTTTTCATAATACACAACAAAAAATGAGAATAAGTAAAGCCTAACTAAATAAATTATCGATTGTCTTTATTGTAATGGATGGTTAAAATGTTTTTGAAAACTGGTTTTCAAACTTTTATTTCGCAGTCTTTATCGATATTCATAATCTAAATTACAAAATGAAACACACAGGGACAAGCTTTCGTTTGGATTAGGAGCTACTTAAATTTTTTTTTGGATTGGAGCTACTTAAATTTTTTATTATGTTTTCTTTTTAATTTGCATGGTGTCCCTGTCAATTTTTCTGGTTTTTTAAATAAAATTTAGACAACAAATTTTTCTAAAATTTTTCCCGAAATTTCATGATTCGGAAATTTCCCGATTTCGGGAAATTGTTACAAAGTGAACACTGAATAAGAGACCATTAGGAAAATTTTCTAATTTTTCGGACGCGGGGATCAATTAACTCCCTCCCCCCCCCCTGCTACGTTCTGACATTTGTTAAAAATTATCCTTTTGGACTCTTTATAGAAAGAATGCGTTTTAATTCATGAAAAAATTTATCTCAATTTATCTTTCCATTTCCATAACAACCAGTAACTTGTTTAATATATCATTAAAAAAACTTTAATCCTTTCCTAGTTGCATATCGATCGATTATTTAAGTATTGTTGAATCTTTCAGTAATGAGCGCCATAGGTGATTGCTGTGTATGTCTAGAGCCGTTAGAATATGATTTGGCGACAATACCATGTGGTCACACTTTTCATGCAAAATGTATCACCGAGTGCATGCATGTATAAATAGTAAACAAATTCAAAATTTACATAAAAGTTTTAGAATTCTGGTAATTGTCCAACTTGCAGGAAGTCTTATAAACTGCATGATATTATCACACTTTATGCTGGATCTGTATTAAATAAAGGTCTAGAAAATGTGTAGTATCAACAATTTTTATAAAAAATAATTATGACATTTTAGGATGAAGAATATCGAAAATTATTCCATCAACTAAATCAAATTGTCATAAAAAATAAATCATCTACTGCTGATCTATTAAAACAGTTAGATGAAGAAGTATCAATTTTAAGTAAAATTCAAAAAAAACTATAATTTTTTAGAAGCAGAAAGTTGAGGAGTATAAATCTAAATGGAAGGAAGAACTTTCTCGTCGAGAAGAAGCAGATTTGCGTGCAGTAACAGCAGAAATTGCTTTAGAAGAAACTGAAACTTTATTTAAGACAAAGGTATTTTCTTTAAAAAAATTTTTAAAAAAAACAATTTTAGGAAAGAGAATATAAAGAACAGATCCAAGCAAAATTAAAGTTTTTACTTGAACCCATCGTAGATGAATTTAACACCAACTTTCCAGTACCTTCAATAAAAAATGTGCAAGTGCAAAGCACTTCAAAGATAGGTGAATCCAAATCTAATGATCATGGTCTTACAAAGAAAATCAGTTCATTAAAGCTTAAAATAAAGCATTTTGAAGGAAATACGCTTTTAATTAATTTGGAATCTATAAGTTTTATTTTTGGAATCTCCGACAAACAAATGACTAAATGTTCAGCCCTTAAACAGTTTATTACACCAGCATCAACAACATTGGTATTACCGACTTCGGTAAGAAAATTTTTATGATTGAAAGAATGTTTTCATGGTAATAAATGTATATGTTACGGGAAAATCTGCACTGATCAGATTTTCCCGGGAAAAAGGCTTAGCCTTAGGCTAAGGCTTAAGCTAAGACTTAGCTTTATGCTTAGCCTGAGGCTTAAAGGTCTGGTCCTTTAACCTTAGCTTAAGGCTAAGCCTTAGGCTAAGGCTTAGGCTAAGGCTTAGGCTTAGGCTTAGACTTAGGCTTAGTCTTAGGCTTAGTCTTAGGCTTAGGCTTTTTCTCGTGAAAATCTGAACTGATCAGATTTGAAAATCTGATCAGTTTAAATTTTCCCGAAAAACAGATTTTCCCGTGACATATATAAACAATAACGGGAAACGTTTTATGTTTCCATGATATTTGGTAAAAGCGTTAAAATTAACCACAAATTTTAGGATGGTATTTGCTTAGAATGTGGTGCATCAATTCTCTACGAATTATCGAAGTTGTATAAAAAATTGCATTGTATTAATTCGTCTAAAGATACTATTGAAAAAGAATTACCTAGTAAAACAAGTATCAAGCATTACGAGATACAAAAGTAAGCCTTATTATATTCGTTTTCCACTCTATGCATCTTGTAGCAGAGATCAAGAGCTTTTCAAAGAGTTTGACGATCTCGCAATTCGCTCTCAACTCGGAGTTATGGCCTTAACAAGAAAAATAGATTATTTTTTTAAAATTGCATTTTTACCTATGTTCCTGACCTTTTTAGAGTTTAAGTTTTGCTCCATCATATTCAGCGTAAAAAACTGATCTAGGACCGACAAATGTAACGCGGGTGCCTACGTGTGTTAAAAAATGCTACTTTTTAATAAAAACATTGTTCAATTTAGTGGAACAACGCTCAATATAGCTGTATATAAAATCAATTATGTAATAAGGAAAATTGCAAACTGTTGGTTAATTCGCATTTCAACGCATATAACAATGATTTACATGTCTCATAATAAAGCATATTATCATTGGGACAAAACCATCGAAGCTTTTAAAGAAATCCCAGATGTGGATTTTATTTGTTGTAATTATTACTTTGTCCAATTGTAAGGGACGATTTATGAATTCAAAATGAACAGTTTTAGTTTTACTGAATCAGTGAACTGGTTAGACTTATATTTATCATGTCG
>JAQGBS010004286.1:0-10469 GCA_034698545.1 Acrobeloides obliquus
GGTGGAGGTGTGTTTGAGATGATGAATCTAAACATTTGGCATTATTATAAGCATTTCCTGACAAGTAATAAAATCTATTATCCATGGTAAAGTGGCAAGAGTCTCACTTTACATCCAAATGGTCGAGGGTTTGATCCCACAGGGGCTGAATTTTTTAGCCAACTTTTTTTTAAAGTTGGCTTCGTTGTAGAATTTTGCCTTTCGTTAAAACACCCTTATCAAAATAATTAATGCAAAGTTTTTGTTCTTACCTTTTTCGACCTCTATATACCCACTACACTTCGATACCCCATGTTCATTTTGAGCAACAACTGTGTATTGCCCTGATTCAGGCAATTTGAACAACACCAAACACCTCGTTGGTTTTGGGTAATAAAATTCGATGTTTTGCATTCCTTCGTATATCAATTTGCCATTCACATACCACAAAAACCTAAAAAATTTGAAATTTGTGACTCTTTACAAGACAGGTTACTTGACAGGCGAGGATGATTCCACTTCCACATCGATTACTGCTTCTGCACCAGGTTTTACTGAAAGATGTGGAACCTGATTCAGGAATTTGGGTGGCTTCTTAAGTTGTTTTTCAACCTGTTCTTTGACATCAGTAACTAGATATTCGGATTCTTGTGTCTCCTGTGTTTCAGTGACAAGAGTTTTGTGTTTCTTGGGGTCTAAAGTTTGAATTTACAAGGCTGTTGTGATTCCCGATTGGTTCCTCTTGGAATTGAAGCATTCCTCTTAGATTTTCGCGCTAAATACCGCAGGACAAAATCTTTTGGACGCAAGGGGTACCGAGCCCTTGCTCGTAGCGGTGATGCCGAGCTTCTTAGCAGCGCACCGAACCACTACACCATGGTGGTCACTGAATGATTCGTTTTGAATTTTGCTCTTGTAGTAGTGCCAATCGCAACAAAGACCTTCCCAAAGCTACAGAAAAGGTAGCCTAAGGTTGAATTCACTTATGATGGAAGAACATCTAAGGCAAAAAACAGAATGCCATTTAGATATGAACCTTTAGACTCCCGCTTTGGCCACGAAAACTTATGAGTTTGGGTCAACGGACTAACTGATGCAACAACCTACCATCAACAGTAACATATCCATAACTCTTCGACACACCAGCTGGATTCCTTGCTGAACAACTAAACACGCCCTGTTCTGGTCCCTCAACAGTGAGTGTAGTCACATTCACACTATGTCTAACAACAAAGTGCCTTCGGTCCTGCGTCACCGCGCGATCGTTGCAAAACCATTCGAAAATTGCTGGTGGGTCACTTAGTACTTCTACAACTAAAGTCAACCGGTCGGTAGAGAGAACACGGTAGGCTTTGATGACCTAAAATTTGTGTTTTTACGAAATTTCACAAAGCATTCATGATTTTTTTCAATTTTTTGTTAAAAAATGGAAAATCATGAGGATTTATGTTATTCCCTTTCGCTACTTGCAGAAACAGTCCACCCGGAAAAATATGAAAAAATTATATATTCGAAAAGTTCATGAAAAATGAAGCATTTGTTGTTTTTAAGACATGTTCTGAATCGTTGTAGTTTTTGAGATAATCGCTTTTGAAGTTGGCGATTTTTGAAATCTGTGTATTACAACGAAAACATGAACGCAGTGAAAATTTGTCCCTGAATCAATAAAAGTTGTGTATTTACGCGAAAATTTAAAAAAATTTCCTCTTTCATCGAAACTAATTGAAAACTGCCAAAAAATTTTGAATTTTTGCGTCAGTATACAACTTTTTTTGATTCAGGAACGAATTTTCACTGCATTCATGTTTTCGTTGTAATACACAGATTTCAAAAATTGCCAACTTCAAAAGCGATTATCTCAACAACTACAACTATTCAGAAAATGCTGTAAAAACAAAAAATGCTTCATTTTTCATGATCTTTCCGAATATATAACTTTTTCATAGTGTTTTTACTAGTGGATGGTCTTTTAATTTTATTGAATTGGTATTTTTCCTACCTGCACAAATTTTGGTGGTGTTGTTGTCACGAAAGATTTGATTTCTGACGACCAATGCTCTTCGGTGAAATACAGATCTTGTATGCCTTCATTTTTTATGACATGTGTTTCTTCGAGAGTTCGTGAATTTGCTTTATGACGAAGCACTGCTTCGCGGGCTAAAAAAAGAGAAAATTAATAATGTTTTTTCGGTCAATATAATTTTAAGCTCATGGAGCAAGAGCAAGTGATTCAAAATTCATCTTGAACGGAGAGAGTTCGATCCCCGAAGGTCGAGATTTTGTTTATCGAATAAAAAACATCTGTAAAACAAAACTCACTTAAAATTACATGAAAAAAATGTGCCTATCCTTATTTTTGATTTTTACCTGTATGTGGCTTTATACAGATCACATGTATACAAAATTGGGGTAGAGGGATAGTTTGACCCATGGCCAATTGGCTAACGTGCTCGGCCTTCACTCATAGGGATCGGGTTCGATCCCGCACTCAAAATTCATTTTTTTATTTTGTTTGCAAAATTTATGAAAACATTTTTCATATCCACATTTTTATGCGTGAAACAAATTGGCCCTATTATATTACAACGATTTGCATGGAATTTGGAGAAACAAAGTTTTAGATTTTTTTTAGATTTTTCGATTTTTCCAATTTTTTCACAAGTTTTTATGAAAAAATAATAGCGCCATCGTGTTCCCTGCACAAAATTGTGGATATGCAAAAATTTTCATGAGTTTTGACAACAAAATAAAAAACGACTTTTGGGTCGGAATCGAACCCGCCTTATAAATAAAGGCCAAGCACATTAGCCACTCGGCCATGAGAAATCCCCCCAAAATTTCCATGATATGGTACTCGTTTTGAAGCATTCGGCGAGCTGAGTCGATTGGCAAACTTTTTTTAAATTTTGACCCCTGCACCTTTTCGGCATTTTGGTACGCTGTGATCCCTCAATATCCCTATTTATGACTTACACGAAGCATAGCTAGACAAAGGCTGTCGTGACATAAAATAAGGCGATCGACGATTTTCCACATCCATTGGTCCATCGTCGTTGTCGATTCGAATCTCGACACGCCGAAACTTCGTAGTAGGCGATTGTGACGAGTTTCGACTTCGTGAAATTGCGCCGTCTGATTTAATATCGATTTCGTCTTGCGAATCAGTCATTTTCGAATTTTAAGCTTAGAAATAATATATCTTTAAAAATCGTTCGGTTATAGAGAAAATATTCGTTGACAACGGCCTTGTTGTTTAGATCCTAAAAAACTATATAAATTTTTTCAGTAGCGGGGGAGGGGCTAGTGATGTTCAAAGTGATCATGATAAAAGGGTGTGATAAGATAACGCATTTTGATAACAGTGATAACGTTATCACATGGTGTGATAATGTTAGCACATGGGGTGATAACGTTATCACCCCATGTGATAAAGTTATCACCTCATGTGATTTTCAACAAAAAAATTTTTATTTTTCAAAAATTTTCAATTTTTACCACAGGTAGCTGCAATTTTTTCGGATCTTTGCCAGAAGGGTGCCAACCATTTTTAATTTTACTAAAAAATTACCTAAATACCCACGGATCTTTTGGCCGAACCCCTGTCTAGGGGGTATAAATCTCCCTTTTCTTCTTGTTACAAAAAAATACTACTCGATCTTCTTTTTTTCTTCTACTTTCCCTTCAGTGCCAATAGAATACTGTAGGAATAAATTGTTCGAATTTCGAAATTTTAATATTTTCGATCGTCTTTGAAAAACACCGGGAGATGAGGCCGTTGAGCTGGATTTATGGATTAACAAAGTTCGAATCAATGAAGGTCTTCACTGATCGACGTTTTTATGTTTCTCTTTACTCTCTTTTCCTGCGGCTATTTTGCATTTCCTGTTCATTTTAAGCGTACTCGTTCAACTTCTTGCCAAAAGCAAAAGCAAATGTCGCTGGAAAACACAGCATAATGTATCGGCTGATCGATGTTGGACTCAAATTTAGACCCTAAGTGCTATTTCGTTATACTGCGTCAAACCGCCTGCACGAACAATAAAAGAATGGAGGAAATTCTTGAAGCCAATGTCTCTATCCTTCACTACTGTTTTAGTTAGCATGAGATTTTCGCAACCACTAAGAGTTTAAGAGAGTGATAGGTAGTCAGCTGCTTGGAAATTTAAGAGATTTGTCTTGATATACAAGAAAAATGTAGACACCGAGTGTAGGTTCGAAAAGAAAAAATTAATGGTGACAAAATTTTGAGGGGTTGTATAATTTTGTTAGGAAGAATCAAAATTTAAAAAATGTTAGACATAAAATTTTTACACAGAAATTTTTACTTCTTCCATTTTCAAGGGGCAAACTTTCCAGCAGCATCTCCGAAAAAAATGTTTTTGGAATTTTTGAAAAAATGACTTTTCTAGGGGTAATTTTATGCGAAAAATCGATTACGTGCATTCCCGAAGCTTGAAAATGCTTCCCTGACCCTGATTCAGGGAGATAAGAGTGTGTATTGAAGCGAAAATTTCAGAAGAAAAATCCAAAATTTTCATATTCTCGCTTCAATACACATTCTTAATTCCCTGAATCAGGGCCAGGGAAGCATTTTCGTGTTCAGGAATGCGCGCAATCGATTTTTCGGGGAGGGGGGGGCGGGTCATTTCCAGAAAATTTTTTTTAAATTTTGAGTGTCCCCCTCTTATTGTGTAGTAGCTCCCACTATTTAGCCTTCAATAATTGTTCGGAACGATTATCCAAAGCTATTCGTCAAATTTTTTTTCAATTTTCAAAAGCATCGTTTAACAGAACAGATGTGCGATGATTTTTCAAACATATTCGTTCGATGGAAAATTATTTAAAATTTTCATTAAGTAATTTTTGAAATTGGGCAAAAGTTTTCGTACCCGACCGGGATTCGAACCCAGACCTGGCTACCGTCCGAGAGCACTACCATTGTGCTACCGAGATCTACAACTAATGCCCGTTAATTGGTAAATACTTGGCGATGTATTTATCCACTACACACACTGTGATTAACACTTCTCGGCGTGGTTTAATCCGAGCTCTATAAATTTTCAAAAATTAAAATTTTGATTAAAAAATATAAAATTTATTATTATATAAAGCTCGAAAAAGGCAAAAAATCGTTTTATGGGATGACACAATCATTAAAAAAATTCAAAAATAAAAATTATTCAAATTCGTCAATTTTTGATGCATGAGCTGCCATTTTTCCATTTTCAAGCATCATGTAGTTAACGATAAACTTTTCGCTCCAAACATTTTCGAGAATCAACTGAGGCCATTCAGTTTCGTTCGTTCTGATGGTGACATTTTTGATTCTAGGATCTAGCACGACATCTTTTACTGGTATACCCATGGAAGGCTTTTTTGATTGATCATGTAAAACAGGCTTCCAGCAATCAAAAGTATATGTTATTGGTGAGTTTTCCTCAGACGATAAAATTGATTCTGTGCCAAGAGCAGCCAAACCAAAAGGACCTAATTTTTTTAATAAAATAGTGACTCCATGGCTCTAATTCCCTTCACGGCACACTAGAGTGCCAAAAAGGTGCAGGCAAGGGTCAAAATTAAACAAAATTACGCCAACCGAATCAGCTCGCCGAGCGTTTTAAAACAAGTACCATATCATAAGGTTTTGGGGGCTTGACCCATGGCCGATTAGCTAACGTGCTCGGCCTTCACTCAGAGTGTGGGTTCGATCCCACGTCAAAAGCCATTTTTTTATTTTGTTGTCAAAATTCATGGAAATTTTTTCATACCCACATTTTTATGCGGGAAACACGGTGGAGCTATTATTTATCGGTGAAAACTTTTGAAAAAATTGGACAAATCGAAAAATCTAAAAAAATCTTTTTTTTATTTTTCCAAAAACTTTCATGGAAAAATAATAGCTCCATCATGTTCCCCGCATAAAAACGTGGATATGCAAAAATTTTCATGAATTTGACAACAAAATAAAAAATGACTTTTGGGCGCGGAATCGAACCCGCGCCTTATCGTTGAAGACCGAGCACGTTAGTCAATCGGCCATCGGTAAAACCCCAAAGCATCATGATATGGTACTCGTTTTGAAGCGTTCGGCTAGTTGCGTCAAATGTTTTTTTTTTTTAATTTTGACTCTTGCCTGTATCTTTTTCCTCTTTGGTGCGCCGTGCCTTATATCTGATCCGGCAGTCCCAAATGAACAAATTTATCCCTTGATCCCCTTTATGTTCTTTCCCAATTATTTTTTATGTTTTTTTAATCCTACTCCCACCCCTCCCAGAAAAATTTTGCCTTCCTGAGGGTCTGAATGATCCTGTAAACAGTTATTTAGAGATTTTCGAACGGGAAAGCTTACCAGTAGCAATAGTTAAAGTCGCTAAAGGCCCAGAAGCGACTATAAATCCAGCTGTAGCCGCAGGTGCGGCAGCACCCAATGTAACAACTGTAGCGACCACAGATCCTACAGCCAAAACCATCTCGTGAAGAAAAAATTTATAAAAAATAAAACTGAATAATATATTTTTTTACTCTCACCTTTTATAGCAACTTTATTTCGTTTGAATTATTAAGTTTTGTAAGAAGTGATAATAAAATGCATTGAATTATTAAATTTTTTATTAAAAGAATTATTAATCTGTTCTTTTAAGCGATTTAAAATCAATGTTTATTAATTCAAAATTAATAAGCATCTGAAAACAATTTTCGAGGACTCATTTGTATAAATTTATTAATTTTCCATCACGCCCCTATGAAATAACATGTTTAATAAATTTCATATTTACTTAATAAATATATAATATTTATTAAACATCAGGTATATAAAAGAGAGTTATCTCTAACAAAAAATTACATATATAATTTAATATTCACTTTTATTACTTTCTGCTTGTAAAAATGGGTCTAATTGGAGCTATTATTGGAGGTGCGGCTGGAATTGTTATAGGAGGTAATTTTCCGACGGTATTTTTTGATGTAATATTTTTTGTTGTTGTAATATTTTGTAAAAGACCAATTGCAAGAATGCCGTTTTTGTTATCGCTCATAAAAATGTGGTCGAATATAAGCCTAAGGCCTAAAGCCTAACTTTAAATCGACTTAAAAAACTGTTTCTAGGTCAGGAAAACACTTTCTGATCGTTTTTGGAGTAAGTTTTGAAAGTTCGATTTTCGACCTCTGGGGCCTGTTACTCCGCTTGTGTAAATGTAAGTGTAAATGTAAAATATTTTACATTTACATTTACACTTACATTTACACAAGCGGAGTAACAGGCCCCTGGTAGCCGGATGGCCTGGAGGGTCCTCGGGGGTCGAAAATCGAACTTTCAAAACTTACTCCAAAAACGATCAGAAAATGTTTTCCTGACCTAGAAACAGTTTTTTAAGTCGATTTAAAGTCTATTCGAGCAAAATGAAGTCGAATTGAGACTCCCGAAAGTTCGATTTTTCTTAAAGGAGGTGTAGTATTTATGGCGTATTCTCGAAAAATCGAAAAAAAAATTTTCCGATTTTTTTCTAAAAATCCTGATTCAGGGAAATAGGGCCAAGGAAGCATTTTCAAGCTCCTTGACCCTATTTCCCTGAATCAGGATCAGGAAAGCATTTTCAAGTTCGGGGAATGATTTGGCTTCTTTTCCCGGTTTTCGTCGTTTTATGCCTCTCTAGGAATTTCTCGCCACTTAGTTTAAATCTAGATAAGGCTGACTCTTGATGAAATATCTATTGAAATACAGAATTCTGTCTCCTATCCTAAGAGTATGACGAGCCCATTTTATCTGATTCGAGCTTTTAGCATCTTTCGATCGGCCTAATCTTAGTCAAGATCTGCCAGCCAAAGGCTACATCGCCGCATTCTTTCCTTTTATGCTTATTTTAATCATTAAGTTTTAAGTTCCGTAATTACACTTTGATCTGGTTATAATATTTTTGCTCTGAGAGTAAAAAATAACGAAAAACAGTTTTGCACAGCGAAAACAGTCCAATTTCCAGGAAGTCAGGGGTACAAATCGAGAAGGTACCCTCAAATTCAATGTGGCGTAGAAAATTCAAAATAAGGTATATTTACACCAAAATCTAATCGATTGTGCCCCAAGTATTTCTTAAATTAGGTGAAAATACTTTAAGGTTCCCGAAAAAAACCGATTTGAGTGAATCCTTCGGTTTTTTACCCTGTCGGAATCCTGATCCTGAATAATATGAAATGTATAGAGAAAGAAATCGTACACCAAGGCATGAATTTCAAACAAGTTATCTGGGGAAATTTACATCAGCGGGAAGGCATTTGTAGAGGTGTTATCTCGAGTTTTCTATAATGATAACTTTAGTAAAATTGCATTTAAACAAGTTTGATTTTTTTTTAAATTTCAAATTTATTCTTAAATTTATTTGCCACTAGGCATTGTTGTTGTTGTCGACGTCGAACTAGTTGTTGTAGTTGTAGAACCCCCGGAAGTAGTGGTAGTACTACCAGAAGCAGTAGTGGTAGTTGTACCAGCGGCAGTAGTGGTGGTAGTACTTGTAGAAGAACATACGCTACATAAACCACATGATGATGCACAATATTGACACTTTGTGGCTTGTGGATAAAAAGTGCTAGAACAAAAACCATTGGCGACCCATGTTGAGCATCTAAAAATTATAGGCTTAATATTAGAGATTCCATAAAGACACACATTAGTGCCATTTGTCACTATTTTGTGTCTTGAGGCACAAAGGCTCGTTTACATACTCAGAGGAAACGCTAACGGCAACCAATGTTTAAATAGAGCATAAAGTTGCATCTAGCATTGCCGCTGAGTATGCAAACGGGTCGCCACTTCTCTGAGTATGTAAACGAGCTTTAAGGCTCGTTTAATTACCTTGAATCAGCATTAGTACAAGCTGAATTCGATGATGAGGACGAGCAGCAAAGGCTTTTGCAACTCGAGGAACAATAAGTACACTTTGTGGAGGTGCTATAAAAAGAGTTGCTACAAAAACCATTGCTAACCCATGTTGCACAGCTAAAATATTTCTTTAACTACGAATAAATTTAAATTCATACGAAGTAGATGCGTCGGTGCAAGTAGAAACTGTATATTGAATAAAACAGCCGAGGATAAAAGTGATGGCAAACGTTGACATGTTTCCTTAAGCTTATTGAAGCTGATTGACTTATGAGACAGCCATTTTACCCATCCTTATAAATCATTTTAGCGTTCTGTATATATGATCATTGACAATATGGATATGTGGATATTTACACTATGTGGGAATCATTGTTTCCTATTATCAATGGAAAACAATGATATCCCACACAAAGTTCATCCATTCATTTATTATTTGCTAATCAAATAAATTTTTTTTGTCGCGGGTTGGCACACTGTGGGATGGGTGAACAAGACCCCAGGTACACCCCCGCGTACGCCACTGCCTCCATCTCTAGAATTGAACAGCAAATCACGAATTTCTGTAATTACACCGAATTACATTGTAGAGTATAGTTGATGAAAAGATAAAAAATATGTGGGTAAACAGGTGAAAAATCAATTTTTTAAATTTTCATCAAATGAACATTGTAGCAAATTTTATAGCTAAATGAGATGAACAAAATGACACCAAAATTATCCAATTTGAACATTGTTTTGGGTTTTTGAAACAAAAACATGAATCAGAATTTTCGTTTCAATAACCCAAAACAATGTTCAAATTGGATAATTTTGATGCCATTTTGTTCGTTTCATTTAGCTATAAAAAATTGCAATGCACGCACTCGATTTCTCTCATAGAAAAACCCCTATATGGTTATGTGGTGAAAATGTTAAAAACTCGAAAAATGCGCTTTTTTAGGCACTCTGTACATGTATATTATAGCTGGAACTCAAAAATTCAGTGTGGCGCTATAATTACGTAGAGTGTATTTCCTGAGTAACCGATCCTTCAACGGATGATAATTTCTTCGCTAAACTGCATAATGTTAAATTGTTAATGGCACTTGGCTATTCCGTTATTGTTACATCAGTTTGGGCTATTTCTTTATTTAGTGGTGTTTTGTTACACCAGTTTGAGCTATTTCTTTATTTAGTGGCAACAAAAAAAGTATCTTAATTTGCCACTTTTCCATCAAAATTAAAAATTTTTACAAAAAAATAATTAATTTTTTAAACAATTTTAAATGTTGTTTGATCCCTTAACCATGGTTGACCTTTTGTCAAAAAATATTCTGCATGAAATAAACGAAATAATCAACATTTCATGCAGCTAAACAAATTTTATAAATTTTTCACATTCCAATCGACAAAAGACCCGAACCTAGTAGGCATTTTTAGATAAAGCGTGAAATTCCACTGAAATTTCTAGTAGTTTCTGTTAAATCGGGGCTCAGCTTTTTATGGTTAAGGGATCAGTCCAGTCAGTTACAACCAAATGAAAAAATGATATATTCGAAAGATCATAAAAAATGGAGCATTTTTTGTTTTTACGGCATGTTCTGAATTGTTGTAGTTTTCGAGATAATTGCGT
>JAQGBS010004287.1:0-10467 GCA_034698545.1 Acrobeloides obliquus
GGGCCAAGCCTGCCACCAGAGTTTTTGCCAACCAATGATTCGCAAGTAAGCTGAATCAGTTTTTTAATCAGAGATTACGGCTAAATTCTAGAATACGCTATAAAATCGGATTTTTTTCGAAAAATTGATTCTAATCGCTTTGTTTCGATGAGTTGTGGACAAAAAAGTGAAAAAAAATTTTGCTCAAAAGTTTTTAGGTCACCTTGAGTCCAAAAATTGCCTATTTAAGGGGTTTTAAGGCATAAAACACGCTAAAAACAAATATTTTTTTATATGCCTGACAATTGCTAATCGTTTTTGAACAAAACTGAGGAGAAAATCGAATTTTCGAATTTTTTCATCTCTTGGGCAGAAAAAACTGACCATTGGGAAAAAATCGATTTCCGAATTTCTCAAATTTGTCCCCCAAGGACTATTGAAAATGATTCCTTTTTAAAATTTTTAAAATCTAACGTTTCCGACATCGTCTGAGCACAGACATACACACATGACACGTTTAATGTGTAGTAGGATTAATATAATAATAACTTTTTAGAATCAAATGAAAGAAAAGCCTGCTGTAATCGGGCCAAGTTTGCCAGTTGATTTCCTTGATCCCAATACTTCAAATGATCACGTTGATGAACCATCTTGCTCTTTTGATACACGAAGCAAGTTTATGATAAAAAAATCTTTTTTTTACTTTTTATTAGGGTTATCGAGATCAAGATTTCTATTTTCGGGATCACAAATTTAATATGGTCCCCCTCCCTTACGTTTTTTTAAAAAAATTTCCAAAATTTTGGGCAAAAACATAAAGGGGACCAAATGTTTTTTTCAAAAAAATTTTTATAAATTACCTCGGTCTCCCTTGTGTTGTTTTGCGCTAATATGCGCGAAAAATTTTTTATATTGAAATCCTTGAGCTAAGTAAAAAAACCAACACCTTAGGCGAAATTTTTTGTAAATTCTTGTTTCTAATTTGAAAATGGTCAGAAAATTACGATTTTTTGTATTAAAAAATGTCAAATTTGGCACTTTTTTGAAACATGGGAAATTTAGGAAAATATATCTTTTTTCTTGACCCTAAAAATTTTCAGGAGTGCGTTTTTTGGATTTCCCACAAAAAACCCATATAGGGTTTTTTTAGAAAATTTTATGAAAAAATTTTTTCGGAAAAATAGCCCTGTCGATTAAAGTAGTGACAACAAAAACTTCGACTTTCAAATGATTACCTCGACGATAAAATCTTGAGATCTTCGAGATCGAGGTTGCTTTGAGATCTGGAAAACGCTAGTAATGCCCAATTTTGAGATCAAAATCTTCGAGATATTGTGACAACCCTACTTTTTAGGACGCCAATCAAAACCCGATTCACTTATTGGACCTAGCTTCGATCCAGGACTCATAGGTCCATCCCTTCCAAAACCTAACGGACAATCATCTGCCGATCCACAATTGCCATTTGATGAAGGTGAGCCGGGAAATAGTTCAGATTTTGAACCTCGGTCTAATGGTGAAGTTGATGAAGATGATGACATCGTTGGCCCAATGCCACCTGCTAACAAAGATCAAGAAGAACTTGAATATTTATACAGATTGCATGAGTTTGAAAGCAAACAAGCGGCCAAGGTAATTTTTTTAATTTGTCACAATGAAGGCAATAAAAATTTCTAAAAAAACAAGCTTATGGCGCTATTCAAGTCTGGGAGTCAAGCCCCAATGACAGAAAAAATTTGAAAAAACTTTTTCGAGCAAATAACCTCTTTAGCGTAATTTTTTCTCTTATCTCCAATATCGCCCTGGCAATAGACGGCGCTGAAATCGAGATAGTCGACACCTTTCGATACCTCATGCTAAAGGGATCATTTTCTGGAAAAAATTTTAAATTTTTTTAATATCATTGTGTGGTCCCCAGACTTGAATATAGCCCCAATTTTATTTTAGCCTCAAAATAAGCGAGAAAAATGGATGACAGAACCGCCAAAAAAGATGGCAAGTTATGGTTTGGATGTGCCACGCTCTTTTGCCAAAACATCTTCATCTTCCAGTGCAGATGGTAGAAATCTATGGACTTCTACTCCAAATGACAACAATCCACAAGTATAAATTTGTTGAAAAACATCTATTTTTAACCTGAAAATGCGCAGAAATTTTCAATTTTCGACGAAAATTTTGTTGAAGTCTTTGAGTTAACCCAAAAATCAGCTAAAAATTGTTTGAAAATCTTATATGTTGAAAATGACAAATTTTTGGTTTAAGAAATGTCAAATTTGGGGATTTTTTGTTGAAAAATTGGACAATTTTGGTGAAAAAACCAGCGTCACAGGCGGAAATTTTTGTGAAAAATGCTTATATGCTCAAAATGATCAAAAAATTACAATTTTTATAGAAAAAATGGAAAATTTTGGACTTTTTTGGTGAAAAATATAGGAAATTTTGGTCATTTTGGTGAAAAATCATTGACTATTATGATTTTTGAAAAAATCTGGGCAAAAACATAAGGGGAGGGACCATTATGAAAATTTTTTCAAGAATGAGGGAACTACCCCTAGTTACGCCAACTGTACTATCCACACTTTTTAGCCGAACACATCAGCTTCATCAAGGCCAGTAACAGACACTATCCGTGATTTAAAAGAAGAGCAACGAGCTTCTTCTCTTAATGTAAATCAATTTTTCAAGTATTCATATTTTTTCATTTAGGCCGATAGAAAGGAAACATTATTGGATAGTCATCGAAAGCGTAAAATGGAAAGTGGCCCGGTAAGTCGCGTATTAGTAGGCCATTTGGTCCTACTAATGATTAGCGAGCTCATCTAGGCGTGAATTTTTTACTTTTTTCTTGGCCTCTCTATAGGTAAAGTTATGCGGGAAATCGATTGCGCACATTTTCGAATCCTGAAAATGCTTCCCTGACCTCGATTCAGGATATTTTATTGAAGCAAAATGTTCAAAATTTGAATTTTTTCCATTTTTGCTTCAATACAATATCCTGAATTGGGGTCTCAGAGAAGCATTTTAAAGGTTCAAAAATGTGCGCAATCGATTTCCCTCGTTACCCTAGAGAGGTCATTTCCAACGAAAAAAAGTAAAAATTTTTTTGGAAAAAAATCACGGCATGCTAATCCTTAGTAGTACCGGACATTTTATAGGGTGACTCAAGAAAGTGGTTTTTTTATTTTTTTTGGGACCCAGAAATTTATTTTTCTAAAAATGATCTCTCTGAGGGGTAACTTGATACGAGGAGTAGTATGCGCCCCGAAGCGTGAAAACGCGTCCCTGATTCAGTGTAAAATTGGTTTGGAAGCGAAAATGGCTATTTTTGTTTTTGCATTTTTTTAATCTGGAAATCACTCTTCTATGGGTAATTTTATACGGAGAAATCGATTGCACACGTTTTTCGAAGCATAAAAACGATTTCCTGATACAGAAAATGACGATTATAAAAATGATACAGAAAATGACGATTACAAATAACCAGTTTTGCTTCAAACCCAATTTTCCCTGAATCAGGAAAGCACACTCCGGGAATGCGCGCAATCGATTTTTTTGTATAAAATTACCCCTAGGTAGCTCATTTAAAAAAAATTTCCAGGTCCCAAAAATAAAAAAGCCACTTTTTTGGCCCACCCTATGCATAAATTTGTAGAGTTCTTCCTCTGTCAATGGCAATGAGCGACGGCCATTTAATCGAGAAGTTGATATGGAAGTAAGAATTTTTAGAACTAGTATCAATTAGATGGTTCTCATTGAATGTGAAATTTTTCGAAAATGAAGATTCGATTTTGGTAACAATGTATTGGTAGACCAAGATATTACTAGCGATAGGAATATGGAATAATTTTATTCATTGTATAACAACTTCTTCAGGCTATTGGACAAGTATTTACATAAATACTTGCCCGATAGCCTGAAGAAGTTGGTATACAACGAAACGTCGCGAATAAAACTATTCCTATCGTTAGTGATATCTTGGTCTACCAATACATTGCCACCTTACTGGATTCCCACACTATGCGATTCCCATCTAGCTCAACTTTCAAAAAGATTCGATTTTGATTGTTTTTGTTTGTGTGTGTATTCGTTTACACACAGAAATTTGAACAAGAATCACATGCCATGTGATTCTTGTCAAAAATGTGGTCATACGTTATATAAATAGCCTTTCCTTGATTCGGAGAAGGGTCTTGAAAATTTTTCAGATCTCGGAAATGTGAAATTTCGGATTTATCGCATAAAATTACCCCTAGAGGGGTCAATTTCAGATGATAAAAAAATTTTTTCGAAAAATTTCACGTTCAACAGAATACCCCTAATCGATACGAATTTTTTATGCTGATTTTTATTGCAAACATGCCTTTTAGGTTCGTGGCCTCTCAGGAAAAATGAATACGGACGAGATTAAACAAAGAATGGGTGATTTATCTTCCCGTTTCGGACATGGCACCTCCTCAAACAAGTTTCTCTAAGAATTCGATTATGTACCTCGGCGTCGTTAGCTTCCAAATTTCCTCAACATTTTTGCACAAGTTATTTAATATAAAAAATGAGAATACAGTTTAAAATTACATTAAAATTTCGTGATCACTTTTTTAAAATGTTGATATTTGACTATAGAAGTCGATTTTTGACGAAATTTTCGACATTTCTAAGGTATTCTACAAGAATCCGCCGTTATTTTTTCTCCTAGATCTCGGGGATATGGTCAAAACTGGCTTACAAAAACAGACCTTTTTTAGGGATTTTACCCTTGTAGGAGTACCTTCTCGTGGTTAATATCAAAAAATTCCTTTGTTATTGTGTTTCCCATGCCGAAAAACCCCTGAATACCAAATTTCAGTCTATTTGGAGAACTTTTCACCACGGGATGATACCCTAAAATCCAAAAAAGATCTGTTTTTGTAAGCCATTTTTGACCATGTTCCCGAGGTCTATGAGAAAAAATAACGGCGGATTCTTGTAGAAAAATACTATAAATGTCAAAAATTTCGTCAAAAATCGATTTCTATAGTCAAATATCAACATTTGAAAACAAGTTAGCACGAACTTTTCACGCATCCTGTATATAATCCGTTTCAGCTCCAACTAAAAAAAATTCGGATCCAAGGAAGCGGATGGGGATCGAACTTACGATATTCCATTTGGCTCAAAGTTGCTTAACTTGCCAGATCAGACGGGATGCCGACTTTTGATTTTGAATTTTGGGTCCAGCCTTTTTTATAGTTAGAGCCGAAACGGACTAAATTAGCTAGCTGAAGAGTTGTAAGAACAGATATGATTGTCAAAACTTTGTATTTTTATTAATATCCTTAATTTCGTTTTTGCCCATTAGTTTCTAGATAATATTCAAAAGGTGGATATTTTTCATAATGGAAACTTTAAAGCGGGACGGAGGAGGAGGAAAGTCGCAGTGGCGTACGCAGCCAAAATTTTCAAAAGTATCACAATTTCTTAAAAAGGGGTTTCAAACGCTACAGCCCTAACCGTTACTAACATAAATTTTTCATTGACTCTCCAAGGGCGTACACAGGGAATCGCAAAGGATCGCATTGCGATATTTTTTTAAATTTTTCCTGGGAGTAACCTTACAGCCAGATCTTCGAAAAAAATTTTTCTCAAATTTTTGTAGAAAAGACCCTTCTGGGGTAATTTTGATGCGAGAAATCGATTTGCACGCACTCTCAAAGCTTGAAAATGCTTCCCGGATCTTCATCCGTGAAAAATTTGGTTTTTTAAAATAATAAACTAATTAGTTTTATTTATTAAAATAACCAAATTTTTCACGGATGACGGTCAGGGAAGCATTTTTAAGCTTCGGGACTGCGCACAATCGATTTCTCGTATCAAAATTACCCCAGAAGGGTCTTTTTTACAAAAATTCGAGAAAAATTTTTTTTCTGAAATCTGGCTGTAAAGGTTACGTCTAGAAAAAATTTTAAAAAGTATCACAATGCGATCATGCCCTCCCTTGGAGAGGCGATGAAAACTTTCTGTTAATAACGGTTAGAGAGTGTAGCGTTTGAAACTTGTTTCTAACGTTTCCACTTTTTGCTGGCCAACCGTCCACAAATTATCTATTATTGGGTCGTTCCATAAATACGGTGCTATTGAGGGTTGAGTAGTACAGATAATAGAAATCTATGGACTTCTACCCCAAATGAAACACAAATATACTTTTTTGTCTATTTTTACCAATCATGCTATCCCAGTTTTTTCGCTTCGAAAATGTCAAATTCGGATTCCCTGCATGTCTTTATCCCTAGAGGGGTCATTTCCAGAAAAAATTTTCAATTAGATGGTGATAAATTTTGTCATTACAGTTTTTCTCCAATGCGGGAGAAGTGGAAAATATGCAAAAAAAATTATTGAAGAAAGAAATTCTAGCAGAAATTCATCTAGAACATCGTCTAAATCATAAGCTATATCATTTTTCAAATATTCATTTATATAGAGTACCCCAATAAAAATGGCAATTTTACGATTTTTTCAAATTTTTCCAAGTTTTTTAATTTTTACCCTGCCCCTCCTATTGTGTAGTAGCTCCAGATTTGATGTTTTGACCCAACCCTCAAAAGCACTTTACTTATAGAACGACCCAATATACCATATTGTATGTTATAATGCCTCTCTTTATAGACTGTCCTCGATTTTGTTAGTATTACTTTATACCTAAATGTTTCCATAAAAGTCCACTATCTTTGTTTTTTCTTCAATAAAATAAATTTATTTCTTACTAGACGGAATTAAGCATAATAGAATATAAAAAAGGCAGGTGTGTTTAGTTTAAGGAAATTCGTACACAGTATAAAATAAAGCAAAGTTAGATATTGTGGATCAGGGGGTCACCCCAGGGTCAAAAATCGAAAATTTACAAAAAAAAGACATATTTAGGGGTAATTTTATGCGAAAAATCGATTGCGCGCATTCCCGAAGCGTGAAAACCTTGGTTTGACCCTTAAAAATTTCGATTTTTGATCCTGGGGTGACCAGAGGACCTCCTGATCCACAGTAGCTCACAAATTTATATTAAAAGTTGATATGTCAAAAATTGATTTGCAACATGTTCATTCAACTGAATGTTTTTCGGAGAATTCGAACACTGCGACCTGACTCGGAACGTGTTTCCGATCGCTCATCATCTCGAATTCCACTTCCAGGGGTGTCGACTCGATAGCCTTGGCGAGAATCAGCACGCTCTTCTTCACGTCGACGATCGGCGGAGCCTCGGCGTTCTTCACGATAGCTCAGGTTCTCTCGGTCATCACGGGGCCGGGAGGTGCTTCGACCATTTTCGGCACGACCGTTATGATAACCATTTTCGGCACGACCATTATGATAACCATTTTCTGGGTGAAGCGAAGAATATCCGTTGCGTGATTCGGAGCGGTATTCCTCACGACGTGCTTCATAGCGCATGCCAGCACTGTCCGTTTGTTTGGATTCGTATTCACCACGTCGGTAGTCATTTGGAAGAGGAGCTGGTGATCGGCCACGGTAGTCATTTGGAGGTGCTGGTGATCGGCCACGTTCGGTCGGGGGGACAACATGATTCCCATTGCGCTGTTCATGGCGAACACGATCGTCACGATAGCGGTCTAAAATTTAAGATGAACATAAAAATTTAAGGTGAATATTGACACGAAAACCCTGAATTTTAAAATAAAAAAATGTAAAATTCAGGGTTTTCGTGTCAATACTCCAACTAATTCAAATGAAAAGGAGTTACTTTTCAAAGGAAAAGTAATTACTTTTTGTGTTGATACATAGCAATTTGAAAAAATTTATTTTTTGAACTATCATAATGTCATTTTGAATTATCACAATGTCAAATATTTAAAAAGCAAAAATATTACACTGGCCACCAAAAATCTCATTTTGCATACAAATTTTCGTACATCATTTTTTGAAAGAGCATGTAACAACATTGGAAGGGGATGCCGAATCGAAATGTTCAATATTACCTTCTTCACGTCGAGCGGACGAATCTCTTCCAGATTCCCGGTAGTCTCGATCGCGTGAATAGCTGCTCGAGCGGAAACGTGACGGACTTTCAATTGGAATGGTTCGTTCACGGCCTTCGATGGCTTGATAGCGTTTTGGGGCTTCGATCGTGAGGCGGCCCTAAAATTTAAAGCTTATTTTGAAAACGTCGTAAAACCGCACGGCATTTTTTTTAGCTCGACTAGACAAACAAAACGACACCAAATTTATCCAATTTGAACATTGTTTTGGGTTATTAAAACGAAAACCCTGATTCAGGGTTTTCGTTTCAATAACCCAAAATAATTTTCAAATTGGATAAATTTGGTGTCGTTTTGTTCGTCTCTTCGAGTTATAAAGAATATCGTCTTCGTTTTCGTCGTGAACTACTGTTTCACGCCTGCTAGCGCGCATCCTACTATTTACTTACGTTGCTATCAATAGAGCTTGCCACCGATTGTGGTTCAACATCACGCGGAAGCTGGTATTTCCTGACAAAGTACATCTTGGTGAAGTTGTCCCGATCTTTGACATCTTCATGACGGCCTTCAATAATCAAGGTGTCATCAAGAGTTTTGACCTAGAGGAAAAAAATTTTTTTGATCAATTTATTATCTATCTACTTGAAGCTCTTCTGGCTTAAATTGGTATGCGTCGATATCCACAGCGAAGCGCTTGCTATCATTCACAATATTTGTTTTCACATCAATACCCTCTTTGAAGATCGGCTCTGCCCATCTGGGATAGATCTCCTTCCAAAAGTCGGAGTTTCTCCAGCTGGGATCCATTCGATCGAGTTGATTTGAAAACTAAAGTGATTCAATAAGTTTTTAAAGGACCAGTCCAGTAGGAAAAAAGTTACCATTCTTTTGTTGATATTCGAAAAGTTCATGAAAAATGAAGCATTTTTTGTTTTTATGGCATGTTCTGAATCGTTGTAGTTTTCGAGATAATTGCGTTATTTTGAATTTGTGTACATGTTTTCGTTGTAATACACGAACTTTTTTGAATTCTGATTCATGTTTTCGTTTCAATAACCCAAACAATGTTCAATTTGGATAATTTTTGTGTCATTTTGTTCGTCTCATTAAAAATTATAACTACAATATTCATTTATGAAAATTTAAAAATTCAAAAAGTTTGTGTATTACAACGAAAAGCTTGTACACAAATTGAAAATTTCAAACGCATTTTTCTCGAAAACTACAACGATTCAGTAGATGCCGTAAAAAGAAAAAATGCTCTATTTTTCATGAACTTTTAAAATATCAACAAAAAGGGCAATTTTTTCCCAATGGTTCTTTAAATAAGTTCACGTCTTTAAATGAGAAAAAATATTCTCGCTTATTCAACGTAAAAAGCTTGAGTTGACTCATAAATAATCTGGATTTTTTGTTGACTTTCCTATTTTCTATATTAGTTTCCGTAAAAGGTGTGCAAATATATTTCTTTCATTGGTATTGACATGAATGTAATTTTGTCACAAAGAAGGAATTTTCTGGAGTTTTTATGAGTAAAATATGGAAAATGTTCGAATTTTTGGGCATAAATTGCTACTCATAAACAAGAATTTGGTAAGAAAAATTATTAGGTCAACACGAAAACTTTGAAAGGTTTTTGGAAGTAGAAACTGAAGGACCAAAAAATTCGTATGTAAAAATTATATATTCGGAAAATTCATGAAAAATGAAGTATTTTTTGTTTTTACAACACCCTCTGAAACGTTGTAGTTTTTGAGATAATTGCGTTTGAAATCTTGAATTTGTGTACAAGCTCTTCGTTGTAATACACAAACTTGTTTGAAGTTGTTGTAGAAAAATCAATTTTTGCATCGATTTTTTCAATCTTCACATTGTAGCAATTTTTTATAACTCTATGAGACGAATAAAATGACGTCAAAATTACCCAATTTGAAAATTGTTTTGGGTTATTGAAACGAAAACCCTGATTCATGTTTTCGTTTCAATAACCCAAAACAATTTTCAAATTGGATAAATTTAGTGTCGTTTTGTTCGTTTTGCCGAGCTATAAAGAATGCCGTCTTTGTTTTCTAATATATAGATCCTTTTCACAATGTAGTCCAGCCATTAAAAAGATGACTGAAAATTGGTATTGACACGACTTTCTGTAAATTGTAGTTATGCAATTTTTTAAACCAAAATTATGTTTTACTTTTAAAAAACATTTTTAAAAATTGCTTATTGCAATATTTGCCTCTAGGGTTGCATAAATTTCCGGAAATACAGGGTGTCCAGAGACTGAACGTCCCGGCTTTTTTAAAACTTGTCTTGCTTCATGCTCAAATTTTCATATTGTCTTGCACCTTTCTTGGACAAAAATTCTCTTGTCTTGCTCCTTTCTTGCCCAGAAAAATGTCTTGTCTTGCTCAAATTTTGGGGCAAGAAGAAACTTGCTTAATTTTTCAAATTTAAATACCAATTTTTGAATTTGAAAAGAAAACGAATTTTTTAAGGAAGTACAAGGGGGGGGGGCAAAAGTCCGCGC
>JAQGBS010004288.1:0-10466 GCA_034698545.1 Acrobeloides obliquus
CGTAAAAACAAAAAATGCTCCATTTTTCATGATCTTTCCGAATATATCATTTTTTCATATGGTTGTAACTTACTGGATTGGTCCTTTAGATTGTCATAAATTGACAATTACACAAAATCTTGGCTACGTCACTGGTTTTTAATATTTTAGGCATTAGAAATCGTTAAAAAATCTGTGTCCGATGAAGAGCTACGATCTTATAAACTGTTTGCAATAAAGAAACAAAATTACGTCCAAAACACTCCAAAAAATAATCGAAGTGTACCCATAATCGAAACATCAAGCATGGAAACTCAAACAGATGATTCTGCATTAATGACTAGCCAACCTTCAACAAGTAAGGCTCAAACAAATAACTATCCAAGTTTGGCCACCAATACAACTTCTTCCGATCGTGTAAACCTAGACATTTCGTCGATGTATGGATCAAAATCAGATGATGAAAATGATTTATACGGTTAAAATTAAAACTTTAACTCAAGTTTATCATCACATTCTTTAAAGGGGGGAATCACTTTCATCAGAAAATCCGGTTTTTAACAGAAACAAAGTTTTTACACGTATGATTAGTCATATATAGGATAAAAAATTGCGAGGAATCGATTTATTTTTTGACCAAGGCTTCAAAAAAGTGGTCAATTACCTAAAAAATCGATTTTTTTAAAATTCAATGTGCAAAAAATTTTGACTTTGGTGGGAGTCGAACCTGGGTCCCAAAAAATAATGGCTATCTACGTTCCCAATTGATACTCAAAGCTTGAAAATTCTTCCTTGACCCTGATTTAGGGAAAAGAGTGTGTATTGAAGCGAAAATATGAAAATTTTAGATTTTTCTTCTAAAATCACCGTAACCCATAGGTTATTTTATGCCAAAAATCGATTACGCGCATTCCCGAAGCTTAAAAATGCTTTTCTGATTCAGGGAAATAGGGATGTGTATTGAAGCGAAAATATTAAAATTTTGATCTTAGAAGAAAAATCTAAAATTTTCATATTTTTGCTTCAATACACACTCTTATTTCCCTGAATCAGGGTCAAGGAAGCATTTTCAAGCTTCGAGGATGCGCGCAATCGATTTTTCGCATAAAATTACCTGTAGAGAAGTCATTTTTGCACAAATTCAAAAAAAAATTTTTCGGAAGTGCTGCTGCAAAGTTTACCCCCTTTAAAAACCGGATTTTCTTATGAAAATGGTTCCCCCTTTAAATCTTTATATAAATTTATTATAAAAATTTGAATAACAGATATATATAAATATGTAACGGGCTATGACTATAATTGCCTGAATGCAAGTTTTTTTAAGTATTGAAGCGAAAAGATTTGAAATCGAGTTTTTCAAAAATCCGCAAGTGGGTATTTGCGAAAAAACAGACTTTAACTATCGATTAACACTCGATGATAATGGTTGTTACCTGGTGACATAGGCGTAGCCAGGATTTTCAGACGGGGGGGGGCTACTCGAGTAAAATGACCAAAAATGTTGAAAAAATCATATGCTATGTGTCGTTTTTTTTATTTTTTCTTAAAATTTTTGGCGACAGGGGGCTATAGCCCTCCTTGGCTACGCCTATGCCTGGTGACAATGATTGTCACTTAACAATATTAAGGTAACACAATATTAAGGTGGTTGTCACCCTAAAAAGGTGACAACCATTGGGATTTCCCCGTATTTATCCAGATTTCCCCGGGGAATTCTGGCGAAATCTTTTTTTGGCCTGGGAAATCTTTTTTTCTCAGTGCAGTGGCAAAGCAGAGGCTTCGTTGCCATTAAGTCGCGGGTTCGAATTCCGCTTGGAGCCAATTAGAACCAAATTGGCTCCATTGGGGATTCGAACTTTGTATTTTTTATCTTACTACGTTTTGAAATTTTTTAAACTGTGCAGTTGGATGAGCACGTTTGATTTTAAAAAATGATATGATGGGTACTACTGTAACTTAGATGACCTCAACGATGGTAGAAATTTATCCAAAAAATTACCCCTATATGTGTAATTTTATGCGAGGAATCCAAAAACGCACTCCCGATGCATGAAAACGTTACCCTGAAGATGAAATATCTAAAATTGAGTTCGAAGATCGAAACATGGTCTTCGACTTTTGGTCTCAAGTTGCAACTCGTTATCCATGTTTGAACTAAAGTGACGTCGGCTTTTTTTATCCCAACGGCCTTCTTTAGGACCACATTTTTAATAAGAATCACATGCCTATGAAATTTTCGCAGCTTCAAAATTGAAAATTCGGAATCTAAGCACAACATTATCTCAGAATACCTTCAAATAACCGAATATACCGGGCATTTGAATGAGTATTCTCGTGTTAGCTGGCTTCAATTTCTTGAAGCTTTTTCTCTTGCACTCTAATTTACTTGTTATTTTCCTTTCTGCGCTTACTTCTTTAATGTGCTATTTTCGGCGTAACAAATTCAAACTTTAAACTCAATTATATTAGCAAGGAAAGATTTTCAAGGAGTGGTATAAAAACAAAAAATACTCGGAAAATTGTCCTATACAAAATGGAATCATTTTTGATGATAGAATTTTTCGTTGGTCCTGTTTTTTCGATGATATTTTATCCTGCGATATTTTAAACAAATTTAAAAATAAAGTGTAATAATATTCAATCAAGCTTATACAGTCGAGTCTCTTTATAACGGCACTCCCTAAAAGTTTTCCCGTCAAACGACCACGCAGGGATGCCTAACGAAAACTCAAAAAACATAAAAGTTCAATCTTCTTTTTTAAAAGTATCCGTTATAACAGCACTCCCCGAAAATTCGTTATAACGGCACCCCCTGGGGGGGGGGTACCGTTATAACAAGACTCGACTGTATAATATAACAGAAATCAACTCATAATTTAGTTCTTTTGAAGTTTATAAATGCAAATCCCATACGGTCGAATGTACTTCTCTTCGGGCAAAAGCCAATATTCACCATTTCCTGATCCTTGGTCGCCTTTAACCACCGAAAGTTGACTAGGATCAACCCTAGTTTGAAGAATCAGCCGATAAGTATTACTCTAAAATCGAATTCTAAATTTTTTGTTAAAAACATTTACTTCGAAAACATAATCTTTGCCATATGCAAAAGCCGTGCGTGGATCTGGTGTACAATAGATTCCTCGACCGTAACTATTAAACTTAATTCAAATCTATAATAAAGAAATCTTACGCAAAACGGCGACCTTTTTTCAAGTCAAAACCATTTTTCAGTATTCCTTCAGCGTTAATATGTTTAGTGCCGTGATAAGCTACGGGCCATTCACCGTTATCATCTCGTCCGGTCGAATTGAGCCATTTATCATCGGCATACATTCCAAGAACCTTAAAAATTTATCAAGTCCGTAGCCAGGATTCAGGTTTGGAGAGAGGCACAAAGGGAAAAATCACATTTCGAATTTTTCTCTCGGACGAAATTTTACCTTTTTTAAAGAAATTTTAGATTTATTAGAAGAGAACCCCTCGGTTCCTTCCCCTGACTAAAGTATTGCTTTAAAATATATATAAAATATCACTTTTATTGCATATCGTTTTGATCCGCATGGACGTATGTATTGTTTTCCACCACGATAAAATTTCTTATTACTATCCTAAAAATTTTAAGTCTACTTTATAAAATAATGAAAACTCTTACATTAATTTGTGTGAAATCGAAATTGTATTCTTGTGAGAAGCAATTCGGATCGGTATAATAAAATTTAAAGCCTCCACCTCGTAAGCGTAAAGCTAAATGTATGGTACTTTCTTTCAGGGTGTTAGTCTTATTTAGTTTTGCAACATACTCCAATGAGTGGCCGTCTTCTAGTTGCCTACCCTAAGGTGAAAAATTTATTATATTAGAAAAATTTTCTTTGTTTCACTTTTTTTAAAACTACAGGGTGTCCCAAAAAGGACACTTTTTGTGATTTTTGAATAATTTTGAACCCGAAATTTTCTTCTAAAAATGATTCCACTCAGTGACGCAAAGTGGGTTTCGGTTTGGGGGAAGGGAAGTGACGACTTTTTTCTTGGTTGTTCCAAATTTTGGAAAACATAAGGGGAAAACAGATTTTGAAGAACAGATTTTCGTGCCAATAATTAGATCTAATTGCAATTCAGGGTGCAATTTTGTTGAATTTGTGATTGTTTTTCAAAAATTGTTTGTTCCAAATTTGTTGAAACGGCATACGGACCGTTGTTCCCCAACTTTGCGGCCGACGACACTTATTTCCTGACACTTGTTCCCGCGACAGATATTTCGCGACACTTGTTCCCGCGACAGATATTTCGCGACACTTGTTCCCGTGACAGATGTTTCGCGACACTTGTTCCTGCGACAGATGTTTCGCGACAGATATTTCGCGACACTTGTTAACTAAAAAGAAAAACGCGAGAGCCCCTCCCCTAGTGGTGTAAAATTTAACTTTTCTAGCCACATTTTTAACAAATGTCGCGAAATATCTGTCGCGAAACATCTGTCGCAGGAACAAGTGTCGTGGTGACAAATGTCAATAAATAAGTGTGCGGAAACAACTGCCGGAAACAAATGTCATGAAATAGATGTCGCGGAACAACGGTCCATATGCCGTTGTAACGCTTGAAAGAACATTATTTTTAGTCAGTTTACTTATCATACAGCGAATATAAGTCTTTGCTGATCTGCTGGTATTCCTTCTTTATCTTGAATGGCCAACTTTAAATCTTCAACTTTGCTACTAGGCTTTATATAAACAGTTATTGCTTTTCCATTTAGAGTTCTAATGCTTAAATTCGTTGTATATAAAATTAACTTTTGTATAACCTTACAAAATACCCCAGGTATTGTCTGCATTTTTATTCAAATCCGCACCGTCTCGAACCTTCGAAATCGACATAGAATTGAATTGTTCTTCAATATCTGTTTCTCTCTCTACTGGAATAGTTAAATACTCATAAAAATTTTTGAATATTTGTTCCGTATTTAATGGTTCTTCTTCGGCGTTTTTCGCATACTCATCTTGATCTCTTTTCTTTTTAATTCCATCCTTAACTCTTTAGTTGAATAAAAAAATTAAATTTAAAATACTTGAGTATAAACATAATTGTTAGAATAACGATCTTCAAATAATTTTACGATGCCATTTTCGAGAAGATCGTCCATTATCCTAATAAACGATTTTGTTGTAAATAATCATAAATACTAAAAGCCTATTCCTGTGTCCGTCCATCCGTCACCACTAGATCTCGGGAACGGTAAATGCGGTCTTTTTTTAATAAAGGGGTTGGTGTACGGAAGGTTTCGACTATGGGAAACACTATGGTAGTAATGATTTTTTAAATTCTTGTAAAAATTTAAAAATTAGGGGGTTACCCCGCCTAAAATGAAAAAATTCGATTTTCAAAAAAGCTATAGTCAATAACTTGCCAACCCAATAAATGGCGCGCCCTATCATACGTGGGCAAGTAGGGGGGGACAGGGACCCAAAATAAGAAGTGGTCTTTGCATACGTAAATTTTTCAGATTTGCAATTTGACGACCTTTTTTGGGTCGTAAAATTTACGAATTTGCTCCTATGCCCCGAAAATAAGAAGTGGGCTCATGTATTTTGGTCAAAAAATTTAAGAAATGGGTCCAGATATAGGAGTTTTTACCCAAAAAATCGACTTTTTTCAGATTTTAGGCAAAAACATAAGGGAGGACCCTTATGTGTTTTTTCGGATTTTGGCCAAAATAAGAAGTGGTATTACAATTTTTCGGCCAATAAGAAGTAGGGGGGGAGGGGACAGTCCCCCCCCTTGCCCATGTATGCGCCCTATATAGGCTTAGGCGCACGCTAGTATTGATTTAAAAACAACAACAAAAAAAGAACTGTTCATTATTGAAAAATTTTAACACTCCTCTCAATTTTGCACACTAAATTGAAGTCGGTGGAAAACCGACTGTTTGTTGTAAACCGCATTCGTTCAGATCACGCATGAAAAAACAGTCTTCATTTTGATTGGCGGCAGTAAAATTGCGCGACGGAAAGGGTAAAAAATCCATGTAACGATGAAATGAGAAGGCACAGTGTAACACAAAACAATTTATATTTAATAAATAGAGACGAGATTATTCGAGTGACTATTTTATAAAAACAATCATTCAATAAACAAGCATTCAATGAAATAAAATTACATAGAGAGTGAGCCAAAAACTGTACTCTTAGAAAAAATCCGATTTTAAGCAAAAAAATTTTTCCGATTTTAGAAAATTCGATTTTTGAGAAAAAATTCAAAAATTTTGTAAATGCATTGATGACAAAGGTGGCAAAAACCATTGTATTGTCACTTGTCAATTTCTTTTTCACTTTGTCATCACTAATCAATTTCATAGTCGCAGAAGGAGATTTTCTATTGCTTGTCGCATATCATTCATTTGCTGTTTTTGCTCGTTGAGTTGTTTATTCAGAAGTTGAAGTTCCTTTATTAGTTGTCTGGGTTTCACATCCGACTAAAATAATTACATAGATTACAAATGTTTATTAATGGCGGAGAAAAATGACGTAAAGTCTGTTTCCAGCCACAATCCTAAAAAAGTTTCCCAACTCCTGTAAAGAGCGATCCCGTCCGATCTGGCAAGTTAAACAATTTGGGCCCGCAGGTTCAATCCCGCTAGGGCCAATTCTTTTTGCAGTGTCCAAAAACGGATAAAAAATTTTGCCTAGACGTAATTTTGTCCGGGGAATCGATTGCGCGTATTCCCGAAGCATAAAAACGTTTTCCTGATTCAGGGACGAGGTGGGTATATTGAAGCGAAAATGAACTAAAATTCGAATTTTCACCGGAAAACCAGCATTTTTTCATGTCATAATATGTGATAACTTTTTTTCATTAGAAACTGTAAGTCTAGCATCCTAACCATTCGGCCAAAAAGGCGCTCTTTTGCGAAAATTCTTCGTTATTTTAATTCACCATGATTCATACTTCATTCCGAGTTTGTTTTTCATACAAAAGTTTCTTTGGTAATCCAAATGGTCTAGTTATTTTTTTTAAAATATTGCACAATTGGTTATCTTTTCGAACATTTTCATTTCCTCTTGCCATACATCTTCTAGTCCGCTGGGGTAAACCTGATTCGACATGGAAAATTATGTCAATTTGAAGACCAATCCTAGTATTTACAGCTTGCTCCATTGACTCTCTTGTATCAGAAACGGTTAAGCCAATCTAAAATATATAATTATAACAATTGACTCTTTGGCCCACTGGGCTCTACTAACCGAATTTTCTTGGGGGTAAGCAATTTTGAGCCAAAAATTCAAAATTTAAGTTTTTCTCAGCTCCCTGATACCCCCGTCCTAAAATCTTTTTTTCGGAAAGATCATGAAAATGGAGCATTTTTTGTTTTTACGGCATGTTCTGAATCGTTTTTCGGGATAATTGCGTTTGAAATTTTAAATTTGTTACAAGCTTTTCGTTGTAATACACAAACTTTTTTGAATTTTTTGCGGAAAAATCGATTTTTGCATCAATTTTTTAAATTTTCATAAAATGAACATTGTAGCAATTTTTTATAGCTAAATGAGACGAACAAAATGACACCAAAACTATCCAATTTGAACATTATTTTGAGTTATTGAAACGAAAACATGAATCAGAATTTTCGTTTCAATAACTCAAAATAATATTCAAATTGGATAATTTTGGTGTCATTTTGTTCGTCTCATTTAGCTATAAAAATAGCTACAATGTTCATTTTATGAAAATTTTAAAAATCGATTTTTCCGCGAAAAATTCAAAAAAGTTTGTGTATTACAACGAAGAGCTTGTACACAAATTCAAAATTTCAAACGCAATTGTCTCGAAAACTACAACGATTTAGAACATGTCGTAAAAACAAAAAATGCTCCATTTTTCATGATCTTTCCGAATATAACATTTTTTCATATGATTGTAAATTACTGGACTGGTCCTTTAAACTTACCAATAAATTCATTATAAAAATACATCCAACAAAAAGATATATAGTGAAAACAATATAAGTCAACGGAAAATGATTGCTTGCAATATTATTATCAAAATCAAATTCACCGGTTAAAAATACAAGTGTATGTAAAAATCTTCTTAAAAAGTTGAGCAATCCTGGCTAAATATTGTTTGTACAGGGCGGCACAGCAGATTGGAAACACTATACTTTCGATGATTGCTCGAGAACCATGAAAGATTTTTTTATGCGGTTTTTTCGGTTGTTGTTCATGCACTCTACAACAAGAGGGCATAAAAGTTTTCTAGGTTAAAAAAATTTTCAATTCTTATCCTTGGAAGTTGATTTTCGACCCTTTAGAAATTGAATTTTTTCATGGTTCTTAGTCAAAAAGATTCTTCATGACACGCGCTGTATGCCCAAAAACGGCATGTGAAAATCTTTTTCCTTTCTCGAAATACGGTACCAAGAAGATGAGGTTCTTAGAATAAGGCAAAAAGAAGTTGGTGCCGAGGGGGATCGAACCAACGACCTTCTGGTCAAGTAGCTGATGCTTTAGCCACTTGACCTGGTTCGATCCCCGTCGGCACCAACTTCTTTTCGCCTTAAGAACCTCATCTTTTTGGTGCCGTATTTCGAGAAAGGAAAAAGATTTTCACATGTCATTTTTTGGGTATACAGCGCGTGTCATGAAGAATCTTTTTGACTAAGGACCATGAAAAAAAATTCAATTTCTAATGGATCGAAAATCAACTTCCAAGGGTAAGAATTGAAAATTTGTTTAACCTAGAAAACTCCAATTTTGATGAAATTTTTATGCTCACTTGTTATAGAGCGTATGAACAACAATCGAAAAAAACGCATCAAAAAATCTTTCATGATTCTCGAGCAATCATCGAAAGTATAGTGTTTCCAACCTGCTGTGTCGCCCTGTATGTATATGAGAAAATTAAAATTGTAAATTACCACATCACCAAGAAGAACAAAAAAGGTGACAGAAAATGGTAATAATAGTAGTACAAAGATTGGTAAAATTCTCAAAAAAGTTTGTATTATATTCCAGACCATTAGAACATAAACTCCAAATCGGGGCACTCTTTTGATATAGTTTAAAAAATTTATCCATGCAATAAAATTTGCGACAACCAATAGATTCCATTGAATGTTCTAAAATTAAAGTATCGAGACCGAGCGCCGATAGGCGCACCGCTCTTAGGCCTAGGTTTAGACCAACACTTAAGCATAGGCATAACCCTAGGTTTAGGCCTAGGATTAGGCTTAGGGCTGCCACTAATTCGTTCCGACGCTTTGGAACGATTTTTCGATCACTAATGACATTACTAATTCGTTCCGACGCGTTCCGAAACGATCACTAATAGGCCGTTCCGACGTCGGAACTCGAAATTCGCGTGTCGGAACGGCCTATTAGTGATCGTTTCGGAACGAATTAGTGATAGAAAAACCGTTCCGAAAGCGTCGGAACGAATTAGTGCAAGCCCTAATTTGCATTCAAAAATCTCTAAATTAAAAAAAAAGAAAATACAATGTTTACAACAAAAATCTTGAAAGCTGAAAAATATATGCGCATCTGCTTCAAAAATAATTCTATTAGCACAGCTAGACAACAGCTTTTTAATTTGATTAAAGAACAAGCCAACAAGAAAAACAATGAGTAATTTTGCCGAACAATTTAAATCAAATTATTATTTTTTTAAACTTTTTTCTTTGACATTCGAAAAATCTCTCGAAGCTAAAAGTTAATTAAACAAAAGCCCGAAAGCTGAGGCTTGATGAATGTCTATTTTCCGGTCCACTTTTTTACGAATTTCTAAGACTAGTTAACCTCCAAGGATTAATGCCTTGGCAAATTGTTTCTAGAAGCACTTTCTTGATGATGCCGGCTTTTTGGGGTTTTGTTGATAATGAATGAGCGAGAACGGGCTAGGATTATGTGTATAGGCTGTTGCTTTAGAAAATTGAAAAATTTATGTTTTAAATTATAAAGATAAAAAAACGCGATTTTGATCAGAGATTAAAAATAATTAAATTTAAAGTAAGATATTGGTAAAAGTTTGTGATAAGTTAGAGCCCGCGCTATCCAACGCTAATTATAAGAAACATAGGTAGGCAAGGAGGGGGGGGGGTGCGGACCCTTTTTGAGGTGATCCTCCTGGGGGACCCCTTCACGAAACTAAATTCTTATAAAAATACTTCCATAGAAAAATGTCGTAAATTTTTACGACTGCCGTAAAAATCTACGATTCGGTTTGAACGGAGTTTGAAGGTATCCTTATTTAAGAATCCAAGTCAAATTTGAGGAGATCCCTCCTTAATTTTTTTCATTTTGAGTGAGTCGGTTGGGGGTGCTACTCCTCCCTTGCTCATCTATGGTTGAAAATTTCCGACGATTGAATTTCAGGGTCCGCGCTAAACAATGCTAACCGTAGGAAATCACCGCTAACCTAACGCAATCCAACGCTAAGGCTGCGGTCAAGCATGTCAAAAAAGTTTTCGAAAAACAAAAGGGTCGCGGGTTCGAATCCCGCTT
>JAQGBS010004289.1:0-10466 GCA_034698545.1 Acrobeloides obliquus
GAACATCCGTTAAGCTTATAATAAGTCTCAATGTTGGCGGTGTTCCTTTATGATGAGCAAAAGAAGCTTCCAGTTCGAGTGGGATCTCAACCGCGGGCAAGCGCTGTTCCAAAACTATCTGTCGCCATTTGGAAGCACATTCGGGTTGCGGCAAATCGAGTCCTTTGATCTTTGAAATTTTATTTCTACGACCTTCTAGCAACGAGCGTTTCATTGAAAAATCGTTACTCTAAAGAAATAAAAATATAGATGTTGAAAAGAAAGTAAAGTTTGGTAGGGCTATTCAAGTCTGGGAGCCCCAATGACGTGGAAAAATTTTCCGGAAAATGACCCCTTTAGCGTAATTTGAATCTAAAAAACGCGCTCCCGAAGCGTAAAAAACACTTCCTTGACACTGTTTCGAGCAAAGTTTAATAATATAATATGTGATTCTTGTTCAAAATGTGACTCTGAAGGAGCCGTTGGGATAAGAGAACGCTGATGCACTTAGTGAAGAGCAAGGATACAAATTCGATTTTTCTCGAAAATTCTATTTTTTCCTGAGAATTCGATTTTTTCTTTCGGTCTAGCTCCGAAGATTATAGAAAACTTGGGTTCTGCCTCTAAACTGCAGGCGCCTCATGTATTTTTGTATATATCGTTGTATCGGTCATTGTCCACGCTGAGTCCATTAGACTTCGTGGCCCCCCCCCCCACATTTGAATAGCCTCCAAAGTTTTACCATATGATTAGCCCACTCTTTACCGGGTGCCAATGGGCAAACCAAGCCTCGAGAGGGATCCAATGGAATCTGATTCGATGGCGGCTTCAGTTTCTGTGGATCAAGATTCGCTTTGATAACCTCAGGACACTGTTCACGGCCCACAATCATTTGTTTCAAAAATTCCTCAGCAGAAGTAGCAGTTTTATCCAAATTCACCTTGCTTCGATCGAAGTCACCAACTTCAAAAAATACTCCTTGTTCCATTTAAATACACGAAAAAAATATATAATACACCAAACTAGCTCTAAAATATTATCAACAAGCAAGTAGACATATTGTCAACAAGCAAGTAGTTCGATATTTTGGCATAGACTCGAATGAAACGAAAGGTTTGAAACAAATGAAACGACATAATGTAAAAAACCAATAAAAATTTTCACATAGGAAAAAATTTATGCGTTTTTTCCATTATGTCGTTTCATTCGTATCGTTTCATCCTCTTCGTTTCATTCGAATCTATGCCAATATTTTTGGAATGTACAACATTTTCATACTTTGTATGAATCAAAAAATAAAATTTATTAAAGGTGAGCATAAAAACATTACAAAACAAAAATCACCAAGCAATCGTATATTGTATGAGAATCAACTTTCTACTAATTTTACAGGGTGTTCCAAAAAAAACCGACATCTGGTAATTTTTTTTGGCAAAAATTTTTTTCTACAAAATGACTCATTATGGGCATTTTTATGCGGAAAATCGATTGTGCGCATCGCAAACCCTTGAAAACGCCTCTCAGACCATAAAATGAGATTTTCATATTTTTCAGTTATTTTCGGTAGAAATTCCTACTTGAAAATTGGATATTTCATAGTCTGGGAGGCGTTTTCAAAGATTTTCGATGCGCGCAATCGATTTCTCTCATAAAAATATCCCTAATGAGTCTTTTAAAGAAAATTTTTTTCAAAAATGACCAAATGGCGGAACACCCTAATGCTTATAGTAATTTTCGAACTAAAATGTCTCTTTATCACCCGTATAACAAACAAACATAACAACATAAAAACTAAATCATTTCTAAAAGTACAACACTAAGAAGATTATATGACGAAATCTCGTTTTTGCCAATGCAATTCAAGTAGTCTCCACGCCATGGCCGGGTTGTATTCCTCCATATCACGGCACATTACCCAAACATGGAAATACTTCACGGGCTTGTTCTACAAATAAAAATCATATATTCATTCAAAACTAGAAAAAACCCAACCGGATCGCCTTCGATAACTTTCCCTTCTGCGTTTTTCACAACCATAGTTTGTAAAACTTGGAACGTAATTGCAATGACTGGACCCTGTTCGGTCATCTTCCCAGATACCATCTAAATTAAGGTCACTCAATCGCTACCAAAAAGAAACAATCTCACTTCAACTTTGTTTATGTCTAATATACGAGAATCAGCCAATGAATAACCAACTTTTTTGAACTCTTTGATTTTAAACTCTGACGCAATTATATTGAAAGCCTAAAAACCTATAGTTGCTCAATTCAAATAACAAAGTGTAATACTCGTTCATAGCACCAATCTTCGAGCACTTCGAGATCTCCACGGATTGAAGCTTCAAGAATGTTCGGAATAATTTCAGTCTCGCAAAAGCGAAGCCATTCGAATTTATTAAAGCTAGGATCAACTTTGGCAATCTCTGATAAAACAGTCGCAATTTCGTTTTCTGATGCTAAAAAAATCATAGGTTTTAATTAGATCTTCGAGAAATTTTTCGAGAATAATTTTTTTGAGTGTTTTTTGGCCTTTTTACAGCAAGTTTCAATCAATAAAAACACCTAAAAATGGCCAACACCCAATTTTTTCCGAATTTTCCTCGAAAAACAAATTTTTTTCATCGTTTCGACTATTTTTTACGTTTGTCAAAAATTTTTTTGCAATAATTCGTCTCAATCAGCCCTTCTCCTTTAATAAAGCTTACATAAAAGCGAGCTGACGCGTTCGGTAATCCCTCGTACTAATCTAACAGCCACATTTTCACTTTCATCATAGCGAACTTTCCAGTCCAACAATTCTAAAATGTTATATAAAGTCATTAAAAAATCCAACTGAAAAATATCGTACTGTTGTAATAAGTGTTATTGTCCGTGAAATTCTTCCAACTTGCATACCATCGAGATTCTTTATGCAGCTCAACATCTGTTGCTTCACTAAATTCAATATAGTTTTCTATATTTTTGCATAAAAAATGTTACGTATTTGGTTCAATTGGTTTTGAAGACATTGCAGCCGTAGAAAACCCTTGAGAGCGCATTCGAAGTGCCTCTAAAATAGGAATGTTATGCCTAAAATTTTCCAATAAAATGCCCTTTTAAAAGAGGGATGAAAAGAAGGGACTATTTTTATTTAAGAAAATATATAACTAACCTGGTTTCTTATACAATCTGACATCGGTAATCGTATCCAATTCAGTTTTCACTGCACTCACAGTCTAAAAACCTAATTTTACGATTTTTTAAAATCACATACCGATGTTACAGCCTTTGCTACTTGAGTATCTCCAATTTGCTCAGCAACCTTTTGCAGATTCTCGGTTGCAATTTTTGCTTGCCTGATAGCTTCGAGACTTGCTTCTGAGATTTTTTTACCCGCTTCGGTTTTTTGCAAATCGGTAACCATCTAAATTGATATCACATAATTAAAGTAACAAGAAAAAATGGCCTGCAAATTTTTCGAAAGTCAAAGCATTTTTTTAATTCAAATTTCAGATTAACAGATCGTTACTTCCAAAAAGTTTACAGACCACAACAATTATACGCTTTCCTACATACCTTATCAATATGATCTTTAAATTCTTTGACCTTGACTTTGATTAACTCGGTACTTTCAGCTGTTTCTTTTTCTACTTTATACTAAAAAATCGGAAATATATAAGTAGGTAATGCATCAAAATCGTAATTACGATGTTCCGATTTCGCGAAATCGAAATTGGGATCGTAATTTCGAAATCGAAATCCCATAGGAAATTGCCATTTTTAAGCTTAAAATGCTATGAAAATGACGATTTTTGGGAAAAAATGATGAATTTTGATGAAAAATTGACAATTTTGAACATTTTTAGTGAAAATAATTAAAAAATTTTGGTGAAAAATCATAATTCCAGAGAAAATCTGATCAGTTCAAATTTTCCCGAAAAACAGATTTTTCCGTAACACATCCAACAAAAATGTACTTTTCAACAAAATTTCAAATTTTTAATGACTGCCAAAATTCTCAATTTAGTTTTTCGACTTTTCTGAAATGCCATATAACAGACCCATCTTGTCGTAAAATGCAACTATTGTAAAAAAAGCTTACAAATTTCTTTCTGGCGTCTTTAAGCGCATCAGATTCACCAAGCTCCCGTATTCGCTGATCTAATATTTTACGATTTTCCTAAAATGCAAAAATTTTAATAAATTTTTAAAAATTGAGAAAAAACCTGAAGTTCTTTGTTTCGCTTTAATTCCTCCTGAACATTATCGATAATCTTCTGAAAGAAATTTTTTCCAGCTGGTGGCTGCTGTTCACTAAAAAATCTGCACTGAAAACTCGGATGCGTATAAAAACCATTCGAAGAAGATGAAATATTCGATAACTAAATTAAATAAATTTCGATTAAAAAACAAAACGGAATTACTTACATTTCGAATCAAATAAAGGTTATGATAACGAAATGAAACCTGAGGGCGTATAGACCTGGAAAGATGTATAAATGGTGAAATATTTCTCATCTAAAATTTTTAGTCTTCAGAAATTGTAATTTTTATGAAACACAAAAAATGGTCATTTGATGTTTCGAAACGTTTTTTATGTTTTTAAAGATTTCTCAAAGCCAATCCTGATAGTTTTGGTGTTGTTAGAAAGCTAGATTTCATATCAATCAAATGACACCAAATGCATGCCATCACTCTTTCTGGTTGAGGAGTTATTGCATAATGTCAGTTTTTCGACATTTTTTAATAATTATGCAATATCTCAGCAATCAGAAAGAATGATGGCATGATTTTGGTATCATTAGATTGCTACGAAATCCAGCTCTTTCTAACGACACCAAAACTATCAGGATTGGCTTTGTATTTCCGGAGAAATACTATAAAAAAACATAAAAAACGTTTCGAAATGTCAAGTTTCGAAACATCCACTAGGCCCCTAGTTATAGTTACGGGCTTTCGTTACCGAACACACTCATCACGGCCACTCGTTACGGCCTCTCGTTAGAGAATCCGCTTGTTATGGCCTGCCAGGGGCGGGCTAGGATTTCAAAAAAAGGGAAGGGGAAATCATAAACAACTTTTTTCAATTTTTTATGAAAAAATTTAATTTTTAAAGTTAAAATTAATCGGGTTCTGTAACGAGAGGCCGTGAATTCGCGTCGTAACGAGGGGCCTAGTGCCACAACTACACCTAGTCATCTAGGACCCAAACTAACTCTCTTCAGAGTTTGTGTAAGGGCCTCCACTAATTCAAATGGAAGCACCAATTGTAACACTAATTGCACTCTCGGCGTCGAGACGGTTTTATTTTTCAGGGTCAACGAATTTTCGAATACGGTCTTCAGCAAATTTATAGCGCAACAAAAGATGAATCAAATTGCAAAAGTCCATATTTGAAAATTCATTGACCTTGAAAAGTTATTCTCACTTTAAATTTTGAATCTCGACGTTGAGACGAACACTAATTGCAATTAGTGTTTCCCCAACTTGCAATTAGTGCGGTCTCGACGCCGACGAATTAGTGGAGGCCCTTAAGCTCTACCGAGAAACTTTTGGAACCGTTAAGATATGCTATCAGGGGGGGGGGCAAAAGTTCGGGGACATTACCCCTGTCGGATTTTGCGTTATTGTATTGAAAACACCGAAAACGCAAAATCCGACAGTGGTTTTGCCGAACTTTTGCTTCCCCTGATAAATTAGAGGTATACAATTACGCTATAAATTAACCTAATTATTTGAAGAATGCTATATAATTTGGTCCAAATTTGGGGGGGAAGTTTTGGACTTTTTCTTAAAAATTTTTTCATTTTTTCCCCAAAAAGTTCAAAAATTATCAGGTTTTGGGGAAGGCTTCCCATAAGGGGGTGTCCAGATCAGAGTTGGAAATTACCACACCACACTGTGTGGTGTGGTATGACTGTGTGGTGTGCTACGGGGTGGTTGGTGTGGTATGGTCGGTGGTGTGGTTACCACCCCACTCTGATATATAGTAGAGTTGTTTTTATTTCTGCTTGGAAATATTTTCCAATTAATTTCTAGAAATATTTCCACGTGGAAATAAAAAACAACTCTACTATATACCAGAGCAGGGTGGGGTGGTGTGGCACACCACTGATCACACCATCACATCACACCACCCCATACCACACCACCCGGGTGGTGTGGACCACACTTCCCAACTCTGGTCCAGATATTGTGTTATCAAGGGGGGGGGCAAAAGTTCGGGAGACAGCCGACAAAAATTCGGGGACATTACCACTGTCGGATTTTGCGTTTTCGGTGTTTTTAATACAAAAACGCAAAATCCGACAGGGGTAGTGTCCTCGAATTTTTGTTGGTTGTCCCCGAACTATTTGGACATTTTCCCCAAACTTTTGCCCCCTGATACTGAATAAATTAAAGAAAAACTATTATTTTAAACATGAAAAAAGAATTTAGTTTTTAAAAATGTTGGCACTCAAATGATGAAACTATAAACAAGTCTTACAAAAATAAGAAAATCTTTGTAATGTTAAGAATAAATGTAATAATGTACTTTTCTGAACTTTTCGAAACAAAGCAACATCAAAACAATTGAAATGAAAATGTTAGATTTTCAAATTTACAACATCTTATGAGGACTATTATTTTTTCGACTAAATTATGAAATATGGTGATTTTATCAAAACAGACTTTTTTCAACTTATTACATGAAGCAGGGGAGGGGCGAAAAATTCGAATGCATGAAAATGGATATTCTGTCAGGAAACTTGCAGAGATTCTCAGTGTTTCTAAGTCTACCGTTCATGATGATATTAAGCGCTTCGAAGAAACGGGCCTAAATGCTTGATGGGTCGAAATCGTGACTCGAAATCGGTTCTTAAAATTTTTCTTTAGCTTTGTTTTTGACATTTTTCATAAAAAACTAAAGAAAAATTTTTTTAGAACCAATTTCGATTCATCACTACAAATGCAGATCGTGCAGGACGAGGTAAAACATCTATTTTTTTAAGTGTCCAGTTTTTTGTGTGCCACCCTGTAGTGTCCATATTCCATTTTTTCTGCAGACAATTCTTTAATTTTACCTCACTAGTAAGATAAAAAAATCTCATGATCATGAATAATAATTCAAGATTATGGAATTAAACACACCAAATCAAGATAAATCACGCATATTGTCAAATGTCGAGTTTATAAAAATGTCAAAAGTTCGAAGAAAAAAGTAAAACAAATGTGATTTTAGACCCCCTTGGTTTCAATGGAAACGCTATTTTTTGACATAAAACTCGTCGTAGCTCCAATAGGTTAGCAAATTAGTAGCTAACTCCACTATTTTTACTGACAAGTTGGGAGTACTCTACAATAATATACCGAATTTTTTTTGGAAATCGCACCAACTTCTGGTGCACTCCTCTTATGAAAATAAAAAATAATAATACAAGTTTATGAAATTAAACACACCAAATCAAGATAAATCACGCATATTGTCAAATGTCAAAGTTTATAAACAAACAAAAAAAGTATATCTAATTAATTGGAAGTAATGAGTTATAACGTTCAATCGCCTTTTTCCATGCAGAGACGTCCACTACAACAGCTTGTTTTAATTGCTTTTCCAACTCTGAAATTGCTTTAGTCCAGCTCGGTTGAGAATTACAATTCGGAATGTTCAAGAACTCATCGAATATAGTCTCCCATGCTTGTCGCAAAACCAATCGTCTAAAATTTCAGTATTATTTTTAAAAATTGTAATGAAAAACTAGGAGATTTTTTTTCAAAGCCTTTTGGAGCAAGTTCTCCCCCTGGTTGCCGCCACTTAACGTTGACTAAACTCGGCAAAAATTTTTATTTTCTTCCGGAAATTACCCATTTAGGGGTAATTTTATGTGGGAAATCGATTGCGCGCACTACCGCAACCTGAAAATTGCAGAAAATTAATGGTGAAAATTTGATCAAAAGTCGCATCTTCTCATAGAGATCGTTCAATCGGAAATCTTGTCATTCATTGATAGCAATTTTTGATCGAACAATGATCGGTGAAGTTGTATGAAAGCAACGATTTTATATAGTTTTTCATAGGCATTCCTGCGTGGTCGTATTAGGCGAGAAAATCCTGTTGATGTCCCCTCCAAAATTCGACCACATAGGGATTCATAGAGGGGGATATTTGTTCATTTCTCGAGAAATCGAATTTTCACCATTATTTTTCTGCGGTCTTCAGGATTGCGGGAGTGTGCGCAATCGATTTTTGTAAAAATATTACCCCTAAATAGGTAATTTCCGTAGCCGACATTTTTCTTAAAGCTAACCATGAAAAACGTTATACTAGGTTCCGGATCTTGGTACTACACATACTTTTTTACATTTTGCTTTGTTATTAATGAAATATATAATATGATAAAGAAAAAATATTCAATTGATTGATTTTCAAAGAGGATCCGGAACCTTCACTACTTTTATTCAATCCTAACTAAAAACTTTTACCTCTTAATGTTCTTCAATGGTCTATACTTTCCTTGGGAAAACTGAGTTTTCATATATTCTTGGAACATCAGCACATAAATGGTACACACGAAACCATAATAGTCCGTTTGATACGTCCATGGAAGATTTTTCTAAATTACGCCAATTTCATTTTAAAAAATCATACGCTTACAGTCATTTCAACACAGTCAAAGCATTCAGTACCAGCACGTCCACGGAATGTCTTGCCTTGGAAATGTCGCATGTCTAAATTCGAGATTATATAAAACAATATTTAAGGATTATCTGATTTTAAAGACGATTGGGAAAGCAATTTTTAAGAGGCGACTCCGATCAAGAGGACAAGCACAGAGCGAAACATTCCAATAATTGGAGTACCGAACCTCTAAATCTCGGACACCTCGTCTTTCTAACCACTATGCCTTACATAAATAATGTGATAAATAATCAACTCACCAATGGCACGTCCCCAATCAATGAGCTTGATAATTGGAACATTGAGGAAGCGATCCCATTCACCAATAGTTGAAGGCACTTCCATATTCATCCTAAAAATTCAAATATAATCCTCACCAAAACAAAGCATGTGTCTAGGAGGACTTTCATGTATTTTCAGAACTGAAAGTTTGATATGAAAACCAGTCCAATTTGTTTTAGAATCGAAATCTGTGCTATTAAAAACCCTATAGTGGCAAAAAACCGAATCAAAAATGCTTTTTTCCTTGGAAAGTTATGATAAAAAGGGTAGGGGGTATCGTATAGGCAAAAATGGCCGCGTTCTAACTCTAAAAAGTCATGAAAAAACAGCTCAAAATGGCTTTATTGAACTTGCATATAGGTAATGTTATGTGGGGAATCGAATGGTGAGGTTATTTTTGCAAAACTCTCACTTCTAAGGGTTGAAAAATTGATTTTTTTCGCTAAAAAACCCCCCCACTTCATAAAATTTTTCGAATTTTCAAAAAGTGCTCAAAAATCATCTGAATTTTGGTGGGGAAATCAAATCTGAAGAAATTGTTTGATTTTGACTACTGGAAGTCACCCCTACGGTGTTTACTTTTTTGAGTCTGGGATGGGTCTCCCCGTACCTTGTGAATGTTGTTCTACACGTGTCCCTAGTTTTGTTGAAAATTTATGTACATTTTATCAAACCTCAACGAAAACACTTACGGTTTAAAGACGATAAAATTGTCCGGTTTAATATCACCATGAATAATTGTGGATTCGTGAACATATCGCAAAGTCTTCGCCATTTGAATTCCAATAACACCCAAGACTGCACCATTAATTTCGGCCGATTCTCTCTTATAATTATTGCTTAGATCCTAATAATAAAAACACTCCAAACTATCTAAGTTATACCAAAATTTACCAATAAGGTTCCATGTCTATAGAAATCATAGACAATTGCACTTGCATTTGAGAAAATATAAATATCTTGAATTGACATGACAAATTCCAACATGTGCTGTGGAAGACGATACTGAAGTGTCTTACAGATATAGAACTCCCATGGACATGGCGGAACTTGGTGCTAAAAAATTTAGTGTCAAGAAAAAATTTAACAAAAAGAAACTCCCATTGAACAATAATTAAAACCAGACCTTAATTGCAACCAAACGATTGTTCTCGCTAATGCACTTGTAGACTGTTGCAAATCCACCTCTGCCAATAATCTCTTTAACATCGAGTCTTTCGCCACCAAGATTAATACTTCCTTTGATTTCAAAACGCGGGCATTTTTCTGTCTAAAATTCTTAATTTCATGCAATTAGTGGGGAAAAAACAATGGTGTAGCCAAAAGGAACAAGTAGAGCTGTTAATGAACTGCGTATTGTGAAAGTTTCAACTTCCAAAGATTTTTTTCCAACTTTCATATTTCATAATAAAAATGGTAGAATAGTAAATTTAATAATTTTGCACTATTTCTAGCTTTTTTTAGGACTGGAAGTTTCGAACTTATGAAAATCTTAAGTAAAGAAGATCGGAACTTGTGCACTTCGGCCCCCCCCCCCAAAAATTTGGGGGGGGGGGGGCCGAACT
>JAQGBS010004290.1:0-10466 GCA_034698545.1 Acrobeloides obliquus
TCATTCACGATCCTTACCAAAAATTCACTTAGGTCGTAGTTATACCAAGACCATTGGTTTAATGAATTTTTATGCAGTCCAAAGTATTGTCCCATAAAAAGCGCTAGCGATGAAATAGTCATTCTATAAGGCAAGCCCACTTTATAGCATAGAGCCATTACAAGCAGAGGGATACCTCCGAACGTGCAATAAAAGAGAATTTCAATCATTAAAATGATCACTAGTTTCAAGAATAAATGATATGTTTTAGGTGATAATGTGGCTCTAGTTTTTCTAAGTGTATGATAGGTTGAAATGCCACAATAAAATAGAATTGATAAGCATGCTGCCGTATATAAAAAGACAAACATAGAAAGTACGATAGGAATTTCCTATAAAAGTTAGCATATTTTAGAGTATGGATGAGTATCTTTATAGAGTAATCGGTCAAATGATTTTTGCTAATCACAAGATTTCGAATAAAGACGCATATCATTTTTCTCTGCAGGAGAGTTTTTCCTTTTTAACAACTATCCCGCGATTTTACAAGCAAAAAGCGGGAAAGAGTCGATATCCACCAATTTCTCCCGCGAGAGAGAAATTAGATTTTTTCGACACAATGCTATGCGAATTCTCAGCCCTTACTATTATTCCAATCACAGTTTTGTTAACTATATTTGTATAAATATCCGGAAACGAAGTCTTGTATAAGGATTTAGTTTCATCGCTTGTTATAAACAGTCCTTCTGGGACAAAATAGAATAATAGTGTGAATACGATATTGGGCCCAATGACTACGACCATTATCCATTTACTTTCAAATATATTTAAAAAACGGTCTTTTCTAGTCGCTTAAAAAACCTATATACAACCATTAATACACATGAATACATATAATTAGCCAAAATCCACAAATAGGTTTCAATGATTCTACGATTTATAAATTCTCCGAAAAAAATTGGACGCCTCCTAAAACTATGGGTAGTACAGGGTGATTTTTGAATGATTTCACATTTTATGCCATGATTCGGAGAGAAGTGTCACTTGGGAGATGAATAAAAAATTCTGGTTTTCATTATTTTTTTGGTGCCAAAAGATCCCCGCATAAAATTCTGTATTGGCTCATATATTTTTATAGAAAAATCATGTTTAACCTATTATGGTATTTTTACGTTTTTAAGATGTAAAAATAATACTATAATGGGATTCGCAAATTATTATTTTTTAAATATATATGAATCAATGGAGAATTTTTATGGCGAATCCTTTGACACAAAAAATGGATTTGGCTTAAGAATCGATCTCTATTAAGGATGCAGGATCTTTCTTCCAACTAAGGCAGGAGGTAGAATCCTTCTGGTAAAGAATTTTACCAGCCTCTTATCACACTTGTGCACATTTTAAGAGCCAGTTCATACCTGTAAAATATCCAAAAATTGGAAATAAATATTTGAGATGCATCATCCCCAAAATAATCTCAATGATAAAAAGCAAAGTATGATTAACCAGTATATACCATTTATATATTTTCATCTCTTTTGGAGAGTGTTTAATTACGGTTATTATAAATGCGAGAAATATGCATGCAGAAAAAGAAAGTACACCCCAACCGATCGAATCAAAAATATCATGATAAAGATCACTTGTTAGAAAGCTTATGTCAGCTTCACTAGCCATTTTTTCAAGTTAAAGAAGAAAGTTGTAGAACATTAGAATCATATCAAATGGATATTTGATGAAATTAGCAGGAAATTGGAAATTCACCTGCTTTCTTCTTATATTTTCTCGATAGAAATTATTTAGTTAGTGTATAAACCTTTTTAGACTGAGTCGTCATGCAATGCGGGAGCAAAAGAATACGGCTCCATCTATAAAAGTTGTTAATAACTTAACAATAATAAGCTGGGGACGGAGCACATATCGCGCATTCGAAGACTTTCATCTACAGGTCTAAGCCAAAGTATGCAATACCTCGCATCTCCTGAGCCTATCGTTGTGACTCAACCTAATATCTTATTTTTATGAAGTGAAAAAGACTAAAAACAACAACATCAGTATAGGTTAGATGATTTTTCTAGAAATAGAAATATTAAAAGTTGATATAGAAGATATGCGGAGGAGTCAAAGGGTTGCAAAATGAGAGTTTCAAGAACAGAAAGCATGACCATTGGTCATCGACAGTTTCTTTCAATGGTCATTACAATGATGTAGGGATGAAAAGCCCAGTAGTAGCTGTGCTGTCTCCTATTTTCTTTTTTGAAAAGAGGAGAAATTCTTCTTCAAAACCTCAATTTAGAATTTTTTTGGCGAAAAACTAGTAGTTTCATTGTTCGACGAAGCAAACCGTGAGAATCGATAAAATTAAACAAAAGGGGTTGTCTTAGACCCGAATATAAAGATATGGCACTATCCCGAAAGAGCAAAGATTGGGGGGGGGAAGAAGGGGCTTATAATGGCCAAAGTATCCCTGTGTGGTCGTATTTTGAGCGGCGGGAAAGATTCAAATTAGATCGTTTCAATAATCAGAGATTATTGACGATCAGGGAATGAGGAAAGGGAATTGTGAGAGTTTGAAACACGATCTCTGTAAGAATCGACCTTTGGTCTAAGACCGAGTGTACACTTTTTTGTGATTTTTCTCGAAAATGGGTTACCCTATCGTTTTCGACTATGCTGAGTCCGAAAATCACAAAATTTTGATGGATTTCATGATTAGATTTTTCTGTGCTGCCATCCGGTATATTGCTCATGCCCTTATCATGATCATGAAATTCAAATGCGTTTATCTGGGAATCTATAAATGCTAGTGACATGATCTTGGGCTCGTTGATTTCGTCTGACGATGTACTTTCTTAGTTAGAAAGATAATAAGTCATTGTTCCCTATTAAAAAACGAGCTAGACGACGATCTTTGAAAAGATCGCTCATTTTTGACCACCCTAAATGATATAGATATCGTGTTAGAAAAAAATTGAGGACTTTTCCTGGGTACTTCTCTTCGGTTTTTATTACTACTATATCAGAGGATTCCGAAAAGTCTTGGTTCATGTGAATCCGTTAATTGATCGCTGAGATAATGAGGTCGGAAGGTGGTAGACCCGGGTGCTCGGATACCATAATTTTTATATATTTGTCATAATTTATATATATTCGGGAAATTCAGAAAAAATGGAGCATTTTTTGTTTTTAAAGTAAATTCTGAATCGTTATCGTTGTCGAGATAATCGCGTTTGAAGTTGGCGATTTTTGAGTTTCAATTTGCAATTTGAATTTCTCGCAGAGATCCTGATTTTCAATATTGCGGGAAATTCAAATTCAAAATCGCAATTCAAAAATCGCCAACTTGAATCACTTCTTCGCCTTTAGTAAAATGAAAATTATTCAAATTTTCTACCGGTATAATTGTCCAAACGTTTTAATAGTCTTTTCGCACAACTTCTTTAACATCTAATAAAATCAAAAGAAGAACTTGATTTGCGATGGTTGAAGATATGCAAATTTCATCAGGACTAGGAAATCGAATTTGTCCAAAAAAGCCAAAAATTTTATTTTATTGCTGACACTTTTAGTTTTATGTTTTTGATCAATGGCAAAATCCACATCAAGCTTGGGTTCAGTATCGAGACATGTCTCGGCGCAATATTCTGCCGAAAAACAGGAAGAGTCATAAGTGCCGAAAGTCTAAACGCAATGGTCTTATACAATAATAAAATTTTTGAAATTCCTCGAACTTTTGTCGGTAAAAATTCCGATTTCCCGACCTTTTGTCAAAATTCTTCAAACTTTCTCCTTCCTATCATATATTTAAGCGAAAGTAAAAAAAAATTCGGTTTTTTATCGGGAAAACGTCGTTTCTAGGGTAATTTGATGCGGGGAATCGATTGCGCGTATTCTCATACCCTGAAAATGCATATCTGACCCTGATTCAGGGAAGGGGTTGGGGATATAAATAAAAAAAAGAAAAAAAATTTTTTGATTTTTGCTTCAATAGCCCCAACCCCTTCCCTGAATCAGGGTCAGATGTGCATTTTCAGGATTTGGGAATACGCGCAATCGATTCCTCGCATCAAATTACCCTAGAAACGACATTTTCCCGGTAAAAAATCGAATTTTTTATTTTTGCTTCAATACCCCTTCTCTGAATCAGGGTCAGGCATGCATTTTCAGGACTCGGGAATACGCGCAATCGATTCCCCATGCAAAATTACCCTTAAAAGTGATGTTTTTATAAAAAAGAAGAAAAAAATTTTTTCGGAGATTAGTCCCTAAAAAATACCCCCTCCCCCTTTAATAATAAAAACCGTTTATTCTTTATATAATTACATAAATATTGCAATATCAATAAAACTTATATTAGTGTTAAAAAATTTTCTCTAAAAACGTCTATTTTTGCAGTAAATGGTTTCACCCTTTAAATGTCTTTTGTTAAATAAAGAAACACTTTTTAATAAAAGAAAGAACAAAGTTTGCGGTGAGCACAAAAAGATCGAATTTGACATAAATATCACATGTTTTACTTCATATGGGGTAATTATTCTACTATATTTTGATCTATCTCGGCTTAGGATACAAAATTTTGGATGCGGAAAAAAGTATGTGAAAGCTAAGTTCATGCCTACAACTTTTTCTTAGACTACAAAGACCCAGTCCCACTCCTATTAGACGAAAAAAGGTCATCCTTGATCATAGATCTCTTGTAAAACTCATATAGCTTCAAAAATTCAATTTTTTCCAGGGTACTAACTGAGAACCAAGGGTTGGCGTCTTTGAAAAAAGATTCTACATATATAGAGGAGAAAAATTAAAAAATTTCATGGTCCGATTATTTTCCTATCAAGAGATATGTCTATTTTAAGTTTTAGAAGTTGACATTCTTAAAATCGGACATGAAAATTTGCATATAGAACAAACCGAATTCAAACATTGAATTTTCTCGTGATTTTTTTTATAGAATTTATTTTCACGTGATTTTATTTTTTGTTGAGTTTCAATAGTAGCAAATACCTTGTTCCAGCTATCAATTTTAGAGGTTTTTATAAAATGTATTCCAACTTATTGAATAAGCTAAATAAGGCAAATTTACCGAATCGAAAATTAATTTGTACTGCAATATGCATTAGTTTAAGTGGATCTTTTCATTTCGGCTATCAAGTTTTTATTACAAATCCGGGGAAACAGACGTTTGTAACTTTTGTTAATGCTTCGCTTCACGATTTGAATATTGATTTTATATCAGCTGAGGTAAAAAGGACGGTGGCGGATCTATGGGGGCGGCATGCCCCTCCTAAAACTCAAAATTTTAAAAGAAAAATGACATTTTGGGCCAATATTCAATAAAAACATGAAGTTTTTACCTAGTTATCCCCCCCCCCACCAAATTCTGGATCCGCTACTGAAAAAAGGGATATAGACTAATAAAAACTTTGCGCATAAAAAAGTTTTATTTTGTTCTACTCTTGTAACTTGGTACAAGGAAAGCCTCAAAAAGTTATCTCTTGATTATTTTGTTATTAAAATTAACTAGCATACTCATTCTCCACCGAGTATGGCAGAATCGAAAAAATAGGTTTTCATATAAACAAATTTTGTTGGAACCGAGTTCGGTTCTGGCCCCAGTTCAAAGTTGCCTTTCAAATTTTCGTGGTTCTGGTCCCAAGAATAAATTTTTCAAATCCTAACTCATCGTCTTGCTCCTATTCCGGTCTCGCCTCTAAAAGACATCGCCTCATGTACTAATTATTTTGAAAATTGTCATTTTTAAGGATAAAATGTTAGAAAATAACGGATTTTTGAAGAAAAGATAATGAAAGTTGTTGAAAAAATAGACAATTTTTGACATTTATAATGAAAATTTGATGACTTTGGGTTTTTTCGGTTTTCAGGTTCCAGTCTCACACAAAAAATTTTCAGTTCCTGTCTCGGTCACTGGAATAGGAATTGGTAACAAAAAGGGAATCAGTAAACGGGCCATCACTATCTCTACTTATACCTATCATTAGCAATTTTAGAATTTATGGGGAATAATAGTATCGCTTTTCTTCATTGGAGCAATATTTGGTTCAATATTAATCAAGTTAATTGGAGACAAAATGAGCAATAAAAATGGTTTTTTATTGGCAAGCATAATAATGATTAGTGCTATTAATTTGTCTATAATTTCGAAATTTGTTAGTTTTAAGACTATTTATGAAAGGAGTCTAGATTTAGAAAACTATGCATAGGGATCTTATGTTTTTGCAATCGTTGTGTGTGTACGGGGAGTAGCGTAGGAGAAAATTTTTTGTTTCAATTTTTTCGAAAAACCGTTAGCAATTTTTTCAATTTAAAACCAAATAACATTTGTCGTATATATCATATTTTTGTTATAAAAATTGTTTATAAGACTTTGATTTTTTTCGATTTTTTCGCGTTTTGCCATTGATTACGTAATCATCGGGGGTAGCAAAATTTACGGTTGATTACAGGGGAGAGGGGTCAAAAAATCGAAAATCTTGATTACGTAATATCTGAATGACCCCTAACGAATCAATTTAAAACAAAAAACAACATTTTATAACGATATAAAGATAACCTCACTCTCTCTAGAGTATCCTAGAGTTATTTGAGGCTGGTTTATTTGTTACTCAGTGGTTAAAAAAATTTATTTTGGATGTTATTAAGCATGTTCATAAACACTCAAATAAACCGGAATATTGAACATGTGTTCCTGTATAAATAATCATATGGGGAAACTATAGGTTTTTTTGCCAGCCTTCGTCCAGACAAAAACTTTTGAGACAACCTTTTAAACAACTCCTGTTTTTAGTTTAATTCAGTCATTTTATTTTCAATAGCAAGATTTTTTATTGGCGTTGGAACAAATCTTTTGATCGGTCTAGCCGCTGTCTTTCTTACAGAATGCAGGTTTATTAAAAAAAATTATAGATAAAAAGAGTAATTTTAGTCCAAGAGAATGGAGATCATCTATTAATATGATTACTGGAATTTTTGCACAAATCGGTTGTGTAATGGGAACTATTGTGTCAATGCAGCAAATATTTAGCAGTCAAAATATTTGGTGGTTAATATATGCGGTGGAAATAATTCCAATGCTTCCTTTACTTATATGGCTATTTTTTATGTATGATTCTCCAATGTAAGTAAATAAAAAATAAGAATCAAAAAAAGAAGTAACTTCCTTCACCTCACATTTTTCATTTTTTTACATACACATGAAATAGAGGGAGACAGTTTTTTATAACATGATGAGATGATTACATGATTAGGGGGAGGTTCACATATTTTCCATGATTTCATAAGAGATGTCTGTTTTCAATAAATATTTATGTCAGGCCAAAAGATTTATAAGAGATGTTTTTGAAATTTTTGCCGATAATAAGATATTAGGAGGACGGTACTCCCCCTCCTCCAATTTCATTTTCACAGCCAGTAGCGTATCCAGAGGGGTGCGAGGGGGGAGGGGCGGCCGCCCCCCCCCGAAATTCGAAAAATAAAAAATTTTTCTTAATGATCCCCCTTATGTTTTTGCAAAATTTTTGGGCTTAAAGTTAGTTTCCATTCTCACACTCCCCTCCCCCGAAATTTGATCCTAGATACGCTACTGTTCCCAGCTATAGAACTATCACTCAAACAGATTTCCAAAAATGGCTGATTTTTAGGTATTTTGCTAGAAAAAATGATTATGAGAATGCACAAAAATCTTTATTGTTTTATCAAGGAAAATGTGGAAGCGATTTAAATAATAATAATAATATTAATAATAATAACCCAGAAATTTTGCTTGCCATAAAAAATTCCGCACGTCGTATTGGAATGTTTGAAATTTTTAAGAACAAATCAACGTTAATTGGTTGTTTGATTGGCCTAGTGGCAAGTATTGTTGTAGCATTTAGCGGTATTGTAGGTTAGAATTTATTTATGCAAACTTTTTTATATTTAAATTTTTAATTTTTCAGTATTAAATGTTTATGCAACTGATATGTTGATAAATAATGGCTTGACACATTTTCAGGCTTCAATTACACAAATAATTCAAATGTTAGCCACAGTAGTATGTTTTAAAGAGGAGATTTATGAATTTTCTGCCTTCAACAGATTTCAGGGAGGAGGGTCAGATATGTTGTCTGTTGTAAAACTATAATTTCAAAGACCGCGCGCTATCCATTCGGCGATTTCGAATCGCTCATATAGATTTTTTACGCTGTGAAGAGAAGAGGGTATAGGTTTCTCAAACCCAACTCTCATGGGACCTGATCCTGAAGCCTCATTCTCATATACTGAGGTCAAACCCAGATGATCATAAGGAGTTTTGGAGGACAAGTAAAAGGGGTATTATTTTTAATTAAAATTTTTTATTTAGTTTGCGTCTATTTTATCATCTTATCTTGTTAAGATATACAGTGAACGAACTATATTACTTTTCTCTAATGCTGGAATACTAATCTTCAATATACTAATCGTGGTGTTTTTAATAATTTGTCAACTATACCAAGTAAAAGAAAATTTAAATTTAACAAAAAAACAAAATTTAGTCAATAATAGCCAGTTGGTTAATTGTTGCTACATTAGTGCCATTAAACATAGTGTTTGTAATGGGTGTTTTACCATTAAGTTTCTTTATTGCGACAATATGTGTTGAAGAACCAGCTCGTTTAGCAGCTCAAAGTTGGGCAATATTCGGACAAATGCTTAGGTAAATTATAAATAGATATACCGGGTAGTAAAAAAGTTTGGAATATTTGAATTTTGAAAAGCTTGGCCTCATATCTCGGGCTTTAGAAAAGCTTTTTAAACGCGATTTTATGCCAGTAAATATAATTGAGGCACGGAGAAATTTTTGGTATTCAAAATTAGCATAAAGCCCTCAAGAATTTGAGGTAATACATAATGCTTTATGTCTCAAATATGCAAATTTTTGCTACCTTTTTAGTTTTTTCTTGACATTTCGCTGAAAATGCGTCCGTTTTCGATTTGTTCGCTCTAATCAAGGCGCGTCCGAATCTGCGGTCGATGATGAAATTTGACAACGGTGAAGAGTCAGGTGCTTTCTCGGAGGTCGAATTTAGAAAAAATCACAAAGGTCTTTATGCTTTTTGAGTAGTGCCCTTTTCTAGTCGGCCCTTCTCCCTACGCCACTTCAAACTCCTCCCCCTAGAAATAACCAACGTCTAAAAAAATCATAAGGATCATCTAAAATTGACATAAGAAAAAAGTGACCCTCCTCCTCTACACTAGGTAAAGGCGGGGAGGGGGGGGGAATGTATACATGTGTCCTGAAACCCAAGCCGTTGAATACTGTTTAAATTATTTTACTTTCTTATATCTAAATTTTAGTCGAGCACTTATAGTTGCAATTTATTTACCAACAAAGTCGGTTATTGGCGAACCATTAGCCTATTTCATATTTTTTGTTGTTACTACTGCATCTGCACAACTGTTTTTTTACCGAACATTACCAAAAAGAAAAAATGATTCAAATAATCAAATTTAAAATAGTATCAGGGGCCGAGCGCCTCCGGCGCTCGCAGTTTCTCTGAGAGTGACTCCGAGCGGCACTCCAGAGCAATATACTTAAAAGTTGTATTTTTTATTTTTTGAAATAAAAAATACATATGTAAATTTATTTTACATATGTAAATTTTATGCACGTAAAAAATTTTTTCTCTCCGATTTGATGATTTAGGTGTCAATCGTCTTCTATCATCGTCACATGTAAAACCCACTTTAAAATTGAAATTTTTTTTGAAAGTTTTACACACGTATTAATTTTTTGAACATATGTGAAACTTTGTACATTTATAAATTTATAAAGTTTAAAAAAATTACAATTCGATCCTTCCTGCGGCCAAAATTCAAAAATTTCTTGGAATTTATGTTTCCCATATCCAAAACTCTCGAATATAAAAAAAATCAGCCGATTTAGAGAACTTTTTAAAAATTCGAATTTTTCGCTTTGGTCCTCCGACGGCAAAACCAGCGCCATAGGAGAAAATTTTTTGCAAATGCTTGCTTATAAGCTAAAAATGTTCAGAAAATTATGATTTTTGGTGAAAACATTGCAAATTTTGGTGAATTCCTTTAGTTAAAGCAAAAAACAGCGCCGTAGTCGAAAAATTTTTAAAAATGCTTATCTTTAATTTGAAATGTTCAAAAATTGAAAAATTGTGGTAAAAAATAGCAGACTCATGATGCTTCTTCTTAAAATGTTTTAAATTTTGCGGCTTGCCCGCAGTCCGTGGGCGAAATGAGTCTCGACCGCAATTTTTTGCGAATGAGGCCTATTTTGGCTTCCGGGTTGCGTGTCAAAGTATAAAAATATGGCATTTGCATACTTATATGGCAATGTGGCAACCCTGGTAAAAACAGAAGAACCACCAGATACCTTTTTCAAAATATGAATCCCCTCTCTAGATGTACAGGGTGTTTCAGATGAAATGTACCTATTTTATTTTGACATAACTTTTTTCTGGAAAATGATTTTGAATTTT
>JAQGBS010004291.1:0-10463 GCA_034698545.1 Acrobeloides obliquus
CTTCCAACGGGTTCGACAACCGCGAGAAGTCTTACACTACCTCCAATTTACAAGAAGTTCTCACCCAGAACTGGTCTGTCAAACACCCCACCTAGCAATGAGGCAACCAGCCCCGGCAGGAATAAGTATCACGAAAACAACAATAGCATTGAAAGACCACGTCGTGTATTCCCCCAGAAATCATATGCAGGCATTGGTAAAAAAATAGTCATGCCTGCTATTTCAACAAATCGACGCCAGACCTCTGTTCGTATTTCGAATAAGAACGGTGGCGGAGTTAGGAATGGCACAATGCGTATTCGACTTAAAACACCTGGTAATTAACTTGTTCTAAAAATACATTAGTGGAGGAACACACTTCGATCAAACTTCAAAACAGTTTTTCTCGAGTTCTAGAAAAGTTTGTCAGACGATTTTTTGCTCTAGGATAATCAACTATGGAGAATCTGACATTTTTTAAATAGACAAATTCGTCAAAAATTGAAAAATACGAAAAAAATTAAAAAATTCATCAAAAACGAAAACCTGATTAGTAAACTCAAAAATTTTTGAGTTTACAAATCAGGTTTTCGTTGTAATACACAATTTTTACAACCACTAAAGATATTGATTTTTTGTCAAGGTCTAGTTTCTTGATCGAAATTTTACCGCTTTTTCCGCTACTAAAATATCAATTGACATTTAGCTAAAAAGCTACCCGCAGTTCCTATCGGTGGAACGGGTTCAACGGCAGATGAAAGTGATTCAGGGAGACCAAGATCGTTGGAAGAGAGATCGGCAACACACGGCGAAGAAACTGAAGATGATTATCCAGAAGGTCCGACTGATGAGGAGGAGGATGAGGATGACTACAAATCTTCGAGAAATACGGAACTTCAGGAATCCGACGGTATATTTCTAGCCTTTAGGCAATTAATTTATATATTTTTAGATCAAGAAATGAGCCCAGAATATGAAGAAGTGCAAAAAACGTTTGGCCGTGAATATACAGATAAAGAAAATGAGGCTGCTGTAACCATTCAAAAATACACTCGAGGATACTTAACTCGGAAGCATTTGAAAGGTTTGTCAACACTATAAATCTAGAGGTGTTCAAAAAATTCTATTTTTAAGGCCAGCCTGGCCCATGAACTGCCCCAAGCGACCTGTAGGCAGGCCAGGCCAATCGGCTGTACCCAGCCTGGTTTAGGCCAAGCTTGGCCCCGTCCCTGCGCACGTCTAACCGAAACCTTATATAAAAACTTTTGGACTATTAACCATCAAGTGTCGCACTTAACGTGAATTTTTTTCAAAAAATTAAAACTTTTTTCGTTGGAAATAACCTCTCTAGACGTAACTTTATGCGGGAAATCGATTGCGCATATTTCCGAACTTTGAAAATGCTTCCCTGACCTCGATCAAGATATTGTATTGAAGAAAAATAATCAAAATTTGAACCTTTTCCATTTTCAGAGCAAGAAATAAGCCCAAGGTATGAAGAAGTGCAAAAAACGTTTGGCCGTGAATATACAGATAAAGAAGAGGAGGCTGCCATCACCATTCAAAAATACACTCGAGGATACTTAACTCGGAAGCATTTGAAAGGTTTGTCAACACTACCAAAACTAGAGGTGTTCAAAAACTTCGATTTTTGAGAAAAAACATTTTTGAACTTTGAAAATGCTCAACTTTTTTTCGTTGGAAATAACCTCTCTAGGGGTAACTTTATGTGGGAAATCGATTGCACACATTTCCGAACTTTGAAAATACTTCCCTGACCCCGATTCAGGATATTGCATTGAAGCGAAAATGGTCAAAAATTCGAACTTTTTTCATTTTCTCTTTAATACAATATCCTGAATCGGAGTCAGGGAAGCATTTTCAGCTTCGGAAAAGTGCACAATCGATTTCTCGCATAAATTTACCCTTAGAGAGATCATTTCCAAAGAAAGTTAAAGTTTTTAAAAAAAATTTACGTTATGTTCACTAAAACTGTTAACTTTAGAGCAACGAGATGACACAAGTTATGATGTAGACGATATGCAAGAAAACGAGGACTTTTTTGACGACGAAGAAGATAAAAAGCTTCAAGCAGAATCTGAAGCCGAGAATGAATCTGAAAATGATGAACAATTAGATGAGGATGAACTACAACGCCGACATGAAGCAGCTACTGTCATCCAAAAACACTATAGAGGTTTTCGAGTTCGCAGAGAGCTAGGCGCCGCACGCAGCCAACGACAATCAATTGACGATGAAGAGGACAATCTTAATGAAGAAGATGAACAAGAAGCTATAGTAAGCTTAGAACATTATAAGCAGTGGTGTGTCCAGCAGAGGGCCATGATCCCCAAACCGAAAATTTCTTAAAGGACCAGTTCCTTGTACCCCCATGAAAAAATCCTGGATCAACACTGGTTTTGGAGCTACTACACAATAAGGTCCACCAATTGAAAATTTTTCAAAAATTTTTTGGAAATGACACTTCTAGAGATAAAAGCATGCGGGGAATCCGAATTTGACATTTTCGATACGAAAAACGCTTCCCTGATTCAGAGAAGGCTAGTGTATTGAAGCAATAATCACATTTTTATGACTTGTCGCTTCAATATACAGCCCTTCCCTGAATCAGAGAAGCATTTTTTCGCTTCAAAAATGTCTTATTCGGATCCACTACTGATTACGGAGGATATGAATGGAAATATTTTAAGGAAAATCAAGAAAGCATGCTTCCAAATATGCCTGAAGAAAACATTGAAGATGAAGAGTACAAGAGGCATCATGAAGCGGCTACCATAATTCAAAAGCATTATAAAGGGTATCGGGTAAGGAGAGAAATGGCGGAAAAGAAGATAACAGAAATGGAACAACTGAACGATCCTGACGTTGAAGAAGCAGCAATGGATTCGGGTGGTGAACAAGATTCAGCCAGATTGCATACTTCTTTTCTGGAGCATGGTCATTCCGAAGAGAATTTGTCGCATAGAACTGATACAGATGAAAGTAAGAAATATCTTTAGCGCACAAGAATGTCTTACCCACAAAAAATTTCTTAGGACACAACGTACCAAAATACTTCCTAAAAAAAAGGGACTAAAAAAGCCCAAGTCTAAGCCTAAACCTAAGCCCAAGCCTAAGCCCAAGCCAAAGGCTAAGCCAAAGGCTAAGCCCAAGCCTAAGCCTAAGCCCAAGCCCAAGCCTAAGTCCATGCCCATGCCCAAGCCCAAGCCCAAGTCTAAGCCCAAGCCTAAGCCCAAGCCTAAGTCTAAGTCCAGGCCTAAGCCATGTTAGTACTAATTCTGATATCCTGCCTACGACCACGCAGGGATGCCTTAAAACAGCTATATAAGAATTCACGTTTCCTTTCGTTTCAATGTACACGTTGCCTGATTCAATAAAAAGTTCGATGGTAGCCAACAATAAATTTCGGCTACAAGACTAATAAGACAAATTTAGACTTCACATATACCGTCACTGTCTATACTGGCAATCGTTGGGCGGCCGACACCGAAGCGGATCTCTACCTCATCTTGCATGGTGATCTAACAGACAGTGATAAACACCATTTGACCCAAGATGTAAGTGGACATAGTTTAGTCCAGTTTTTTGTATTTTTTCAGTACATAAATTGGTTACAGGCTGCCGATCCCAAGTTCCGACAAAACCGTATGGACACATTCCACATTCCAACGAAACCATTGGGAACGCTAAGAAAAGTTACAATTGGACATGACCATGTTGGATATGGTATAAACTTTTTGGAGCTCTTCCTCATGGAGAGACGCAATCAACAGGAATCCAAAAGCTGATACTTTTTTGAAGTAGTTTTATGAGAAAATATCCTAAAAGGAAAATATCGAAAGGCTTAGGCCTAGGGTTAAGCCTAGGGTTAAGCCTAGGCTTAAGCTTAGGCTTAGGCTTAAGCTTAGGCTTAGGCTTAAGCTTAAGCCTTAGGCTTAAGCTTAAGCTTAGGCTTAAGCTTAAGCCTAAGCCTAAGCTTAAGCCTAAGCATAGGCTTAAGCCTTTAGAGGATATTTTTCCATAAAATTGCTTCAAAAAAGTATCAGTTTTTGGAATCCTGTTGACTGCGTCTCCCCAGGAGGAAGAGCTCCAACTTTTTTGTTGTTAAAAAACCAAAAAACTATTTAGGTGCTGGCGTTTTTATCGACCGTATTCTCGTCACTGAAAATATCAGTGATGGCAGACAGTACCTCTTCACTTGTCAGAAATGGCTAGATAGTGGTCAAGTCGATGGGAAAATCGAAAGAAGTCTTAAATGCAATTCCATATACTACCTATCCAATATCCCAGAAGAGGGTCAAAGATCAAGTAAATTCATGGTTATGAGTAGCTGAACCGTTAAGTGTAAAATTGCGAGTGAGCACTCGTAGGTGGCGGGTGGCCTAGTGGCGCTGGAAACAGTATCGAGTACTGCTGGTTCGATCCCGGGTGAAGCTACAAAAAATTTTTTAAAGTGTCAGTGCCTGGCAAGTACTGTAAGCTTGCGTCAAATGTGGTGATCGCTCTAGTTACGGTGCGGCTGAGGGCATCACCAAGTTTGAGTGAAGGGAAGTAGCTGAACTACAAAGTTGGAGCGAGACTAGCGGGTGGCCTAGCAGTCTAAGGTGCTGAAAACAGTGCCAAGAGCTGCTGGTTCGATCTCGAGTGGAGTCACAAAGATCTTGCTGTCGGTGTGTATGTTTTCCGACCAACTCTATAATTTTAGAAGGACGTTGGGAACTCATTTTCCATAATGGAGACGATAAAGGCAAAGGCGGCACCACATCCAACCTAACCATTGTTGGCTATGGAACAAATGGACAAGGCGTAACATCCCAGCTGTATGACAACAACTTTGCCACTGTCCCATCGACATCACTAATACAGGCACTACCAATTCAGGCATCCCGATAGGGCATTGAAAGCTATATCGTTTTTTATTCTAGGTTGACTTTGGGGAAATTGGCGAGCTGCTCAAGATACGAATCGAAGTGGATGGAACCGGCAAGTCGCCAGATTATTTCTTGGATTATGTGGAATTGCGTGATCTTGATACCGATGAGCGAATCGATTCCATGTGTGGGAAATGGCTGAAATGGGAGAGCGCGGATAAGGGTGCTCAATCTTTCAGAGAGCTTGTTGTGCATAAAATTGATGTTGAGCCACTTCCTCGTGAGTTTTGGCATAGTTGGTTTTAAAGAACCAGTCTAGTTTTTAAGATCAGAACATGAAAGGAAAGATAATGAAAAATGGAGCATTTTTTGTTTTTACGACAACCTCTAAATCGTTGTAGTTTTCGAGATAATTGCGTTTAATTTGTTACAAGCTCTTCGTTGTAATACACAAACTTTTTTGAATTTTTAAATTGATTTTTGCATCGATTTTTTAAATTTTCATAAAATGAACATTGTAGCAGTTTTTTATAGCTAAATGAGACGAACAAAATGACACCAAAATTATCCAATTTGAACATTGTTTTGGGTTATTGAAACGAAAGCCCTGATTCATGTTTTCGTTTCAATAACCCAAAACAATGTTCAAATTGGATAATTTTAATATCATTTTGTTCGTCTTATTTAGCTATAAAAAATTACTACAATGTTCATTTGATGACAATTTTAAAAATTGATGCAAAAATCGATTTTTCCTAACAAAAATTCAAAAAAGTTTATGTATTACAACAAAGAGCTTGTAACGAATTTAAAATGCAATTATCTCAAAAACTACAATGATTTAGAACATGCCGTAAAAATAAAAAATGCTCCATTTTTCATGATCTTTCCGGATATATAATTTTTCATATGATTGTAACTTACTGGTCCTTTAAGCAATAGAGTTTTTTAGTTGTTGTATATGAAGGAAAAATTCGTATTACAAAACCCAAGATTGCAACTGCTAATCCTCTTGTTAAAGTGGAATTGTTTGGAGAGCTTGGAGAAACTGGCTTATGTTCAGTGTTTTTAGACGGTCCTATGAAGAAGAAAGGAACTCTAGTGAGTTGAAAAAAAACTAAAGTTGGGCGCTACTACACAATAGGGGGGGGGCCACTCACGTGAAAAAATTTTCAAAATTTTTTCTGGAAATGACCTCTCTAGTATAAAACATGCAGAGAATCCAAATTTGACATTTTCGAAGCGAAAAACGCTTCCCTAATTCAGAGAAAGCCTGTGTATGGAAGCGAAAAGTCGCAAAAATGAGATTTTTGCGACTTTTCGCTTCAACACACAGGCCTTTTCTGGATCAGGGAAGCATTTTTTCGCTTTGAAAATGTCAAATTTGGATTCTCCGCATGTTTTTACCCCTATAGGGGTCATTTCCGAAAAAATGTTGAAAAGTTATCACGTGAGTAGCTCCTAAAGTTGCTATATTCTCGTTTTAGGATATACCATTCAAAGTCGAATGTGTAAGCTTAGGTCGAGTTGTCGGTGCACGAATCTACTTCCAACCCACACCAATCGGTAACGCTTTAGAAAGGTTATACCAAAATATTAAAAAACTTTTAGGTGCCGAACTGTATGAAGGATTTAGTTTAATCCAAAAATTCCTTGGTGAATCGGCTTCAGTGTCGGTGGGAGATGAATGGCTAGTGTCGTATATGCTGTTACGAGAGTCGGCACACACTCCATATCGCTATGTGTTGAACCAAGCTCGGGTTCGTCCAAGAGAGCAAGACGATAGTCCATATGTCAAAGAACTTCTTGTCACTCGTAACGATTTGGTTCAAAATTCATGAAAAATTTCAATTTTTTCAGAAATGGAGGGACTGTCTACTAAAATTAGCAAGAAGAAAGCACAAGCTCTAGAAAAATCCCATTGGGTACTTTCGATGTCCCTTGGTGATCAGTGCAGTTTGTTGCCCAAAGTGACCTTATGTGGTGAAGAAGGTTCAGCGGAAATGGAAATTCTTAATACAACACCAACGGATTGGATTATTAGTTACTCGGTATGAATTATTACAACAGAGAGATTGGTATTAAAGGACTATCGACTCGAAAAAACACTATAAAATTCGAAAGTTCATGAAAAATGGAGAATTTTTTGTTTTTACTACACCTTCTAAATCGTTGTAGTTTTTGAGAAAATCGCGTTTGAAGTTGGCGATTTTTGAAATTTTGTGTATTACAACAAAAATATGAACGCAGAAAAACACTATGAAAAAGTGTATATTCGAAAAGTTCATGAAAAATGAAACATTTTTTGTTTTTACTGCACTTTCTAAATTGTTATCGTTGCCGAGAAAATTGCGTTTGAAGTTGGCGATTTTTGAAAAAATCTGTGTATTACAACGAAAACTTGAACCTCGTCCCTGAATCAATAAAAGTTATGTATTTATGCGAAAATTCAAAATTTTTTCCAGTTTTCATAAGTCAATGAAAAACGTAAAATTTAAAAAAGTTTTCGCGTCAATACACACAACTTTTATTAATTCAGGGACGAATGTTTGGCATAGACAAGAACGGGATGAAGAACAATTGTTCAAACAACACATGAACGGGATGACAATTGTGCTTGTAATTCCCTTCATCGTCCCGTTCTTGTCGTCCTGTTTTGTGTCGCGTTCTTGTTTGCTCCGTTATTGTATATGACAAATTTTCACTGCGTTCACATGTTTTCGTTGTAATACACAGATGTTTTCAAAAATCGCTAACTTTAAACACGATTCTCTCGGCAACAATAACGTTTTAGAGGTTACCGTAAAAACAAAAATGCTCCATTTTTCATGAACTTTAAGAATATATAATTTTTCATAGTGTTTTTTTCCGAGTGGACTAGTCCTTGAAGTAAAATTTTAGCTGAGAAATGTTGAACTTGGTCTGTTGCGCAAAGTTCGAGTTGAGGTAGACCAAAGTCAAAGACTGAATGTTTTCCCAGAAGAGGGAGACAATCCGGAAAATCATGTTTTTATTAAAAAGGTAAAATATTTTTTGTCCTCTCGAAGAAATAAAAATTTAGATGCGACTATGTGACACAGCAAATGGTGCTGAACTACGATTCCCTTCAGCAAATGTCGAGCTCATCCAATATTCTGTCTATGAATTCCCTGCAATTTGGCCGGATTATCCTCCTATACAAAGTATGAGAAAATTTTCGAGATTATAATAAAGAAGTTGTGCATTACTACGAGGTCAGAATTAGGAGCGAGGGGTTTCATGTTTCGGTGGTACTGGGCTTGTCTCAGACGCCTCTCAAGGATGGTTCAAACCCCGCTTGAGGCCAAAAAATTTTGCCTAGTAGTAACGTCTCTTCGGATAGCTCTCTAGAATGCTCGGCATTACAAAGCATTTTTTAGACGTTTTGTACGACGTCAATGTTAATACGGGTAATTGCGAGTTCGAAAACGACTTCAAAGTGCATTTGAATCTATTTGGAGAAAAAGGAGACATTGGCTATCGACTGTTGTCTACCGATCTTTTAAGGCCATACCATTTTGAGCCAGATTCCGTAAGAAAATTAATTTTTTTACTTTTTTTAAATTCAATTTTTCGCTAAAATTTGATTTTTGACTAAAAATTCCATTTTACGCTAAAATTCAATTTTTCGCTAAAAATTCAATTTTTCACTAAAATTCGATTGTTTTACATGTTTTACATCTTCAAGTTTTTATAACCAATTTTAGCAGCAAAGCTTTGAAATTGAAGCTGTCTCTATAGGAGAGATTACGACAGCCGAGATCACTGTTGATTCTTATGAGGTAGGTTGAGGCTATCCCTCCTAAAAATCTACGCTTTTAGAGCAATTTCGAATGGCAGTGTAAGGAAATCGTTGTGACCGATATAGAAACTTCCATGTTTTACATCTTCAACTTTTCCAAGTATGTTTTTTTAGGGCCTGCGCTATACAACGCTATATGTCGGAAATCAACGCTAGTTTCAAATTCATGGTTTTCGTGTCAATGTTCAATCCGATTTAACTGGCGGGCACGACGTCGGCGCAACTCGTTGTGCCGGCACAACTGCTAATGTTGTGCCGTAGTGCAACAGAATAACTGCTAACGTCGTGCCGAGCGCGTCACAACTGATAACGCGCAGCCTAACTAGCGCTATCTTAACACTATCTGTCGGAAATTTCCGATGCCGGAAATCGGATCTCCAATAGCTAGCATTGCCTGAATTTCAATAAAATCGTATTTATTGAAACGATTAGCAGGATAGCAAACCAGTCGTTTCAATAAACACGATTTTATTGAAAATCAAGCAACGCTAACTGTCGGAAGTCTAATTTCCGGCGTCGGAAATGCGTTTAGGAAATATTTCCGACGTCGGAAATTTCCGATAGATAGCATTGATTGTCCGACAGTTAGCGTTGGATAGCGCGCGGACCCTTAGAAACTGACTATGTTTTTTATTCGACTAATTTAGAGCATTCACTCCAGAAAATCGCCGACAAAACTGTTCTGTTTCATTACTCACTGATTCGTTGTGATTCATTTTTCAGCGAATAACTTCTTTTTTATTCTAGTTTTTGATTTCTGTACATGGTATAATTATAAATGGGTTATTTTTTCAAGTTTATTGCTCATATTTGTATTATTATGATTTTATTATTAGGATTTTGAGCATATATGTGTTTGTTAAATTTTTATCGAGTGTCCGAAAAAAGGAGGGCACTTTTGCGATTTTTGCGCTATTTTTTCAATTTTTTTAATTTTCACTAAAAAACCCTATAGGGGATTTCCTATGAGAGAAATCGATTGCGCGCATGCCGAACCTTGAAAACGCTTCTCGAACTCTGTATTAGCTTATTTCGCTTCAAGGCACACATCTCTTCACTGAATCAAGGATGCATTTTCAAGCTTCGATAATGTGCTCAATCGATTCCTCGCATAAAATTACCTCCAAAAAGTCATTTTCAGACAGAAAATCTAAAAATGTTCGATTTTCGCTTCAATACATACACTCAAATTCCCTGATTCAGAATCAGGGCAAAAGGCACATATTAGTGCCTTTTTTCTATTTTGGGCTTTGAGACACTAGTGTTTTTAAAGGCACTATTTTTCGACGTTTCTGATAAAAACGAAAATTTTTCCCCTAAGGAATCAAGGTGTTTTTTCAAATTTGGGGTAAAAATTTTTGACACCGTTTTGAAGAAGTTTGCCCCCTATTTTGGAGATTTGTTGCCCACTTTTCTAAAAATGAGTATAACGTCCCTACTATAGGGTTATTTAGGTGAAAATTAAAAAAGTTAAAAAAATCGCGCAAAAATAACAATAGTGCTCTTTGTGGAGCACCCTGTATTAATAAAAATTTTATTGATAGTTAATCATCTTTAAAAAAAGACCAGTGTCATATTTGACCGATGCAAGTAAAAAACTTTTTTAAATTGAATAATGAAAAGTGGCCTAAAGCTTAATTTCATCACACATTAAAAAACCAGTCCACTAGGAAAAAAAAGTTGCCATTTTTATTAATATTCGGAAAGTTCATGAAAATGGAGCATTTTTTGTTTTTACGGCATGTTCTGAATCGTTGTAGTTTTCGAGAAAA
>JAQGBS010004292.1:0-10460 GCA_034698545.1 Acrobeloides obliquus
ATAGCACCAGCGTGTTCCGCGTCAATTTTTACCCCTAGGAGGTGTGTTTCTATAAAAATTTTAACGTTTTTCTACGTTGGCCTTTGGAGTCACGTTAAGTGCGCCCCCCCCCCAGGCCGTACAGCTCCAAAATTTTTATTTATGGTTTTGGATTTTGAGGTTTGTGATTTCGTACTGGGATTTTGTGGTTTGGGATTTTGAGTAGTAATCCATTATGAAGAAATTAAATGCTTGCGCAATCAATTTATTTAAGTAAGAATGTTTGAAACACGTTCCGGGAGAAAGCCGAGCTTCGGATGTTACAAAGAATTTTTCGTCGCTAAACGAAAATTTAGGTCGATATTCTGATAGAACTCACCGAGTTATGCAACTTTAGTTATGGGCTCCCGACCCGGCGACCTCTTCCCTTGGCGCTATGGCCCCTAGAAGTTTAGTGGAAACGAGTAGCCAAACTTCAATCTGTCGCCCTACATTTTTAAGAGACAATATTTCGAAAGTTCGAACCTAGTGTTAACCGGCTCGAGCGTCATTTAATTTGACTTTATTTAGTGAGATTAACGCATGGGAAAGTTTTTGAAAGTTATTTCGTGTCAAAATTCGAAATTCCAAAAATTCAAAACCTTGTCCGAAGGTCAAAAACCTGATTTTACGTTGATTTTTTGAATTTTCTAACTTGTCTAAAACACCCTAGATAATTTTTTTCGGCCAAAATCTCTATCTGGGCGATGTATTCCAATATGGAGAATATTTCTAGCGTAGTTTCGAAAAAATCCGAGAAACTTTGATTTTTTTAGCCTTTTTACATGGTGGCCGTAGTGAAAAAAATTTTTCTCGGATTTTTTCGAAACTACGCTAGAAATGTTCTCCATATTGGAACACATAGGCCAGATAGAAATTTTGGCCTAAAAAAATTATCTAGGGTATTTTAAACAAGTTAGAAAATTCAAAAAATCAACGTAAAATCAGGTTTTTGATCTTCGGACAAGGTTTTGAATTTTTGGAATTTCGAATTTTGACACGAAATGACTTTCAAAAACTTTCCCATGCTTTAATCTCACTAAATAAAGTCAAATTAAAGGGCGCTCGAGCTTTTTAAGCTACGGCCACTTAGGCTCGAACCTTCAAGATATCGTCTCTTAATCGTTATCGTTGTCGAGATAATCGCGTTTGAAGTAGGCTATTTTTTGGAATTGGTTTAGAATTTGAATTCCCGCCAAAACCCGGATTTTCAATTTTGGCGGGAATTCAAATTCTAAATCAATTCCAAAAAATAGCCAACTTTAAACTCGATTATCTCAAAGCCATTAGCGATTCAGAATTTACTGTAAAAACAAAAAATGCTCCATTTTTCATGAATTTTTCGAATATATCAAATTCGCAGTATAAAACTTTATAATTTTTGATATAATACGTTTAAAAATAGTGATACACCGTTTATGGACCTTACACAGGACCATATGTTGTACAGGGTCTATCTCTGGATGTACCGCAGGTCCGCCTCTGAAATTTGGCATAGTGATTGCTTTTATGTAGTACTAATTTCCTGTATATTTCCTGGATTTTGTGAAATTCGCGTTTCCTAATTTGATCATCCCTTGTTAGGCCATCTTGTGTCAGAAAATTTGCACCCCCTTGTAATTTATTGAACTCTCACGTTTTCCACTGACGCGTAAACTTCATTTGGTAGCTATCGTATTCGATTCCACCACCTCAAATGTTTTTTTCTTGTTTTGAATGAGTAAAAATAAACCGGTATATGACGACAAGATCACAATCGGTTGGGAAGCAAAATTTTGGGGAACAGAAAGTTTCTGAAAGGAAACCATCGTTTTTCTCATTCAAAGATCCATTGCCGACTAAAAGCGGGGACCAAAATTCAGTTAACGGCGAACCTGAGCTGAGTAATTTTGATGCAAAGCAAAAGAATGGCATTTTTGAAAATCCTGAGGAAACAAAAAGTGCGGGTTTGCCTAACACGGAAATTTATTGGCTAAAAATGATGCCGAAACGACGCTTGATCCTAATATAGCAAGCAGTGACATAACTACTGGGCCCCCTTCCGGGCTGAAGGTCCGGAAAAAACATAAGAGTCCCTTATGTTTTTGCCCAAATTTTTTGAAAAAATTTTCAAAAATCATAATGGCTCCCCATTATGATTTTTTACCAAAAATGACCAAAATTTCCTATTTTTTCACCAAAAAGGTCCAAAATTTTCCATTTTTTCTAAAAATTGTAATTTTTTGAGCATTTTCAGCTTAAAAAATAAGCATTTCTTAAATAAATTTCTCCTGCGGTGAAGTTTTTTTAAATAAAGTTTTTCACCAAAATTGGCAATAGGCCTTTCGCTACCGTTACGGGGGTTTTTTCGAGGCGGCCTTCCATTACGGATGGTTATTACTTTTTAAGGACGTTGATTTTAATACTGTAAAAGCACAGATAATCTCCAATGTCTAAACTATTTTTTGCCCGCTTCACTTTTTTCCATGACGATCTTGATTGAACTTGAAAAATTGATTGAAAAAAGTCATTTTATAACGGGACAGGGCGTGTGGCATGTCCCCTTATAAAATGACTTTTTTCAATCAATTTTTCAAGTTCAAAATTGTCGAATTTTTGTCATTTTTTAACAAAAAATTCCTAAATTTTTTCAAAAAAAAAAATTTTCGAGGTTCAACTGATTTCATTTGTAAACATTGCGCATATATTTTTCGTAATAATCTTTACCATAAAACTTTTTTGAGAACTCATGGCAGAAAACGCACAACAAGCTCAACTTCAAATTGTGCTGAGTTAGAAATGGAAATGATGACGGACATGTATAAACGGATGACCAGTCTTGTTAAAAAAATGCATAGCTGCACACTATAGAGAATCGGATTTAACTAAAGGTGAGCTGCTAAAAACTCTATTTATCGATATCTACAGTAGCGATAAATAGAAAGATTTTGGGATTTTCTCGAAATTTTTCCAATGGCCTAGCTAGGGGGAATCCGGGATGGTTTCATCCAAAATTAAAAACAAGCATTTCTCAAAAAAACTTTTTTTGGCGATGGTTTTTTCTTTACCTCTAGTTTTTTTCAACAAAAAAATTTTCACTCCTATCGGCGCGAAACACAAAGGGGACCAAGGTGATTTTTCGATTTTTCAAAAAATTTTCAAGGGTCCCCCATTATGTTTTTCCCCAAAAATTTGGCAAAATTTCGAAAAAAAAACATAAAGAGGACCAAGGCAAATTTTGGAAAAATTGCGAAAAAATCACTTTGGGGGACCAAGGTGATGTGCTCCCCATTCCGAAATTTTTGGTTATATCACTGATTGCAAGTATAAATGCATCCGAAAAGTTAATGAAAACTGAAAGTGTTAAAGCAAATCGAAACCTTAGAATAATCAGAGATTGAGAAAAAGCGATCATTTAGAAAACAAGGTTATCGCATTCGCGCAGTAGGATGGTAGCAATGCTTTTCAACCGCAAGCTCTAAATTTTTCTGCTTTGAATAACCAAAACCGAAGCGCACAAATTCTTCCTAGTAATACCGAAAACCAAAACTCTCTGCTGGTAATTCGCATAACGAAGTTGAAATTTTGCGTTTACAAATCGAGTTACAACGTAGAACGAGGAACTAGCTCTGGAAATGGAGGCCTTAAAATCGCGGGAGATTGCGCAGGCCAATGTCTTAGAAACGTTTAAATTCTTCGACTAATGTTCAAAATGCGAATTTTTACCATATCAAGTTGGTTGACACTAAAGGTTGACATGAATAAAGTTGACACGATTTTAATTTTTTTAAAATTTTGTAGGGGGTCAGGAAAATTTTTTAAATTTATTCCAAACAGGGGGCTACCTAGGTGAAAAATATTTTTGGTCGTTTTTGAAAAAAATGGACTTTTTGATTTTTCACACAAGGTCGCGGGTTCAAATCCCTTCTTGGAGATAAATTTTTTTGCACAATAAAGCCCATTGTTTTCAAAAACGACAAAAAACTTTTCGTGTAAAAAATATTTTTTCACGTAGGTAGCCCTCTTTTGGAATAAATTTCTTTTTGAAAAATTTTAAAATTTTCCTTACCCCTACAAAATTTAAAAAAAATTGAAAATCATGTCAACTTTATCGAGTAAACGTCGTTTCATTTCGTCATTATGTACGCCATCAAGTTCATAATTTTAGGAATACGAATTTACAGAAAGCAAATCTAAAAATGGTCACCATCAAAAAGTGCTAGGTTATTGTCATTAAAAGTTAGTGGTAGGGCACGGCTTATATTTAACTCTCAATTGGTAGAGATACTAGACGATTACGTGATGATGAAGGGTGCACTTTTATCCAAGCTTATTGACGGCGGCTCGAACGCGACAAATCGGTTGTTAAAAGGAATACCAAGAAGCTACAACGAAAGCATCCAAAATTTTTCGCAAAAAATTAGAAAGATTAGTGCGTTCTTCTCTCCCATGGTGCCATGAAGAACAAATTTTGTACCAATACAAGAAATATTTTGCTGAGTATATCAATGAGCCCACAATTTCGGTTAATACGATTCAATGGATTAATAAGTTATTATCGTAAGTTTATTTTAAATTTCGGTTCAATTGCTAGTGTTCTTTATGTCTTGACGAAAAAGAATGCAGCATTTATGTTGACTCAAGAGTGCCATGTAGCATTTGAACGCCTTAAAAATGCGGATTGTAGCGATGTTGTTCTTGAATTTCCGGATTTCAAATAAAAATACTTATTTTTGTAATAGATATACTGATTTTTTGTAATAAATCCACTTATTTTTGTAATAAATCCACTGATCCGTGTAATAAAACGACTTATTTTTGTAATAATTTTGTAAGGATAATATTTTTTCTCTTTAATATTATCAGGCTAAGCCCCAAGGAAGTTGCTGATCTCCCATTTGCAAAGAAACCGCCATGAGGCGGTGAAATTTTTTTTAAAATTATCATTTTAAGGTGAATTCGTATTTTTGGACAGATGTGTAGCTAAATATTTGGAAGTACATGTTCGATTGGGCAAAGTTCTCACCTCTATGACACAGCAAGACGAGAAGGCGCTGCAGCAAATGCATCGACAAGCTAAGAAATAAGATTATATTTTTGTGAAATTGTTACGTCATAGATTTTATTTGTTAGGCTGGCATTTAATTGGCACTTATTTTAAAACATTTTTACTATCTTAAGAAAAATTTTTTTTAAACAAGTCCGCATATTTTTTAATTTGATCTTGTTACATTATATCTGGTTATTTGGATAAAGTTTTAATATAAAATCGCTATACAGATTATATACTTGTTTACTTTAGCTGTTCCAATCCAGGCTCTGAAAATGGGAGCGAGGGCCGAGCTTTTATCTAAGAGGTTAAAAGCTAGAAGCCTGATTATCGAGTATGGTATGAAGAATTTATTTCCTCTATCCATTTAAAAAAACTGAAAATTATTTTTTTCTAAATTTCTATTTTAATGCGAATCCGTTTGTTTGGACAGATGTGTGACTGAATATTTGACTGTACATGATCGATTGGGTAAATTTCTTACCTATATTACACAGGAAGACGAGAAGGCGCTGCATCAAATGCATCTGTTATAATCTTGTATATTATATATTTGACATTGTAGAAAATTATCGATATCGTTTTTTCTGATGGTTTTCTTTGTGTTATATTTTATTGATTGGCCTGTCGACTTTTGCGAATAAAAAGTTTTATTGATTATTATTTGTGAAAGTCTTGTAAATCTTGGATTCTCGTAGCTATAGTACTTTATTATTGGCTAAAAGGGCGTACCGACACGTGAGGATTAACATTTGAGAACCCGACATGAGGACCGACGTTTGTGCATTCGTACAAGATAATTTAATGTTATTTACAATTCTATGTCTTAGTTAATTTAGTGTTGTGTTTTGTCAAATATCTTGAAATGTTAAAATTATGTGTTTCATTTTCTGTCAAAGCAAAAAAGGGATCTAGTCATCGTAATTATGAATAACACAGAAATGTTTGGAAATGATTTTTTATGATTTCTTATTAATATATTAAAAGGCATGAACAAAATAACGGCTTCAATTTTTGCCTCTTTTAACTTTGCTCAAACTGATTGAACAAATTGGTGCATCGACTGTGTTTATTCGAATCTGTTATTACTATTTGTATTAATTCTGTGTGTGGTATTTCTGTCTAAATGCCCATTAATCCAAATTCATCAACAATAATCCTGGAGAACTTGGTGATGCAGCAAGTGGCTCTGTTAATGCCAAAGGATCAGATTGATTTCGTTGATTATTGCTCCAACAACAAACGCTTAAGAGCTTATCTAATATCCTTTGCTGCTAGGAGTTATGATTCTTCGCTTATGACTCGGACCTGCTCGAGTTCAAAAGGCTGTGAAAAAATCGATTACTGAGTGTAACCAAGATCTCAAACAAATCATTAATGCTGCTAAACTTCTCCAAGGTTTCAATGAAAAGTGGCTTAACCTGTTAGCTGGGGTTACTGATAAAGCTCTAGAAGATGAAGACGATGTCTACGTCAAAAATGCCACTGGAGAAGATGGTCTTATTTCACTTGTTGATGAAGCATTTGATGTTGTCGCTGGACTAGAAGCGAAGCTGGACGAGTTCAAAGACTATCTACAACGGGTTAATAACAAAATCCAGAAAGTTTCAACTCCGACTCCCCCGCCAACTCTTTCGACTGGTCCACAAGCCCATGGGTCCTCCACTAACCGATCGGCCGTCCATTTCAAACTCTGCAAATGATGAAATTCGATGGTGATCCAAGGAAGTTTGGGCCATTTATGGATCTGATTGATGCTTGTGTGCTGTCCAGAATCGATCTTACTGACATTGAGAAACTGGCCTACGTCATAAGCCAACTTGAAGGCCGCTTCAGTCATTGGTTTCGAAATGAAAGGTAGAAATTTACAATCCGTATTAGACACCCTGAAAGAAAAATTTGGGATTAACGATCTCCGGAAGAAGACGCTGCAAGCTGATCTGTTGCACATGCCTAGAAGCAAAGGCGACTTCAAAGACATCCGAAGAACATTTGATCGAATTGAGCAGATTCTTCGAGAAATGAATACCCTAGGTGAGACACAGAGCACTGGCAAGTTGTTAACTTGGTTGAATCTAATATGCCACAATGGGTTCTGCGTGAAATCTTCGCGCTGAAAAACGGAGACGCTCAATGGAATAAGCTACTCAAAACCGTTGAAAAGCTTATTCGCATTCAAGAAGAGGTTGACTTATTCCAAAAACAGTTTAGTGAAGGCTCAAATGCTAAGCTAGTTCAACGAGTAGCAAAAGCGTCTAATGAGAGAACAAGTCAGAATCAAAAGGATGGTCAAAATGTCATTGATTCATCTGCCTTTGCCGTGACTTCCAAGAAAAACAACTATCCTAAGAAAGATTTACAGAAGAAGAAGGGCTTAGGTAAAAAAATGCAATGTACCTTTTGTAACTCTGAATCACATCTTCGCGAGCTATGTGACGTCTACAAAACGGCAGAAGCTCGAAGGAAACGTGCTGAAAAGATTGGTCGCTGTAGTCGTTGCATTTCCAACAAGCACTCAAAGAAAAATTGTGAGTCTGATGGAATGTCGTCAGTGTCAAGAGGGTCATATTCGAACTTTCTGCCAGAAATTCATCTCAATGACAAAAGCGTTAATATAAATAAAAGGCATGAACAAAATAACGGCTTCAATTTTTGCCTCTTTTAACTTTGCTCAAACTGATTGAACAACGTTTGAGGACCGACGTTTGAGAACCGACATTTGAGGATTATTCTGGAGTTTTTTTAAAAATTCTATTTATTTAAAAATTTATTAATTTTCATCATCATCTCATCAAAATGCATTTTTTGAAACAATCCCATTCTCTCGGGTATCGTTACGATTCAAAAAATGCAATTTTCTCGGGTTTCCTGAACTTTTTAGCGCATCAAATAAACTTCACTAAACCCCAATTTTTTCAATTTTTTCATGAGGAACATTTTTCTCGTTGACGAGAAATTCTGAAAAAATTCTGTTTTAAAGTTATGGCGATTTTTCGAGTAACACTTAAAAACCAGAGGCTACTGAAAAACCAGAATTTTTTCGGAATTTCTCGTCAACGCGAAAAATGTTACTCATGAATTGTTAGGGGGAAGGAAGGGGTTCTAGGGGGAAGAATGGAGGTCTAAAACGTTAACCTGTTTAAGTTATAGCGATTTTTCTGTTATGTAACCTAAAAGGGTAGTTTTTCAGTATTCGAATAATCGCCATACTTTAACAGGTTAACGTTTCAGACCTCCATTCTCCCCTCTAGAACCCCCAACTACTCCCTAACTTTTCATGAGGAACATTTTTCGCGTTTAATAGAAATTTCGAAAAAATTCTGGTTTATCGGAAAATGCGATTTTTCGAATACCGAAAAACCATAAAATGGATGATTTTTTTGTACTCATGTGTTTTTCAATATGGGGGAACTCAAATCCGAAAGAATTGTTTGAGTTTAACTACTGGAAGATACCTCTACGATGGTATAGCCCTAAAAAGGCTAAAAAATTGGGTTCACAGTATTTTTGCTCTAAAAACTAAATTAAAGGACTTTTGCAATATTTAAAAAAAACTGAGCATATTACCTATTCAATGACTCCTCGGTGAAACAAATGGACATAAACTCACTGAGTTATGATGGTTTAAAATCGGCGAAGTTTTTTTGAACACCCTGTATATGTTACGGACAAACTTTACCGGCAAGCAAATTTTATTGGGTAAAGTTTACCAGGGCAAACTATACCGGGAGATGGTTCATATATAAAATCACTAGATAACAGTTGACCAAAGGCAAATTGGTTTAGTTTTACTTTACGAGTCCAAGCGTGCTTTCACGAGTCCATAGATACTTTAAGAGTCCAAGCGAGCTTTCACGAGTCCATAGATATTTTACGAGTCCAAACATGTTTTTACGAGTCCATAGAATTTTATATCAAAATTTATTTATTTTTATCGGTTAAAAATCAAAGGATAAGAAAGTCAGATCTCCTAAATGTTGAAATATATTCTTATTATTATGATAACGTCTAAAACAATATTGATATAAGTAGGTGGGAAGCAATTCAGGAGATGAACCATGAAGGTTCTTTAAGGATTTTTTTAGCGCTGACCAAGTGCCTTCGATCAATTGAGTGTGAACAGTGGGATCATCTGGATCTACAAAGTGCATTTGGTGGTTGACCCACCTAAAATAATAATTAGAAAAAAATAATCAAAAAAATTTTGAGACTCGTAAAATTTTTATGGACTCGTAAAAGCATGCTTGGACTCGTAAAAGCATGCTTGGACTCGTAAAGTATCTATGGACTCGTAAACGCAGTTTGGACTCGTAAAGTAAAACTAAACCGGTAAATTTAGTATGGCATAAGGAATATAAGCAAGACCGCTAATATCACAATTGGTTATAGCCAAAACTCTATGGCCAAGTTGATCATAGGCAAAATCATGATTTAAACCATAATGATTTTACCTATTACCCATTTAATCATAGTGATTTTGGCTATAATCGACTTTGATAATAGTAATTTTGATATGATTCATAATAAATTTGCCTTTGGTAACATTTATTCTAGTGATTTTGCTTATGAACTCCCGGTAAAGTTCCTGGTAAAACTCTTGGTAAAGTCCCGGTAAAGTTTGCCCGTAACATATATTTTATAAAATAAAATAAAATTGATCAGAAAATTTTTCTAAGTCCTGAAAAAAAGTCGAAAAATTGGCAGTGTCTAAAATTTTTAATTTCGATTGGGATGAGTTATTAGCATTGTAAGAACAAGTTTTTTCATGTTTTTATCAAAACTCGCATTTTTTCCCACTTTGGTCCGCCGTGCACCACCCTTTTTTCAACTTTTTTGGGGCTGGTGCAACATCGCAACATTTATGAACATACATGTGCAAGGAGGGAGAGGGTACTGGAAAATCAAATACGAAGGGGTCCAAAAAAGGTCGTTAAAAATTTAAAATTTTTTTTGAAAAAATGATTATTTTTAAGCTAAAATGTTTAGAAAATAACGATTTCTTTGATAATCTGGCAAATTTTACTCATTTGTATTGAAATTGAAAATTTGGTCAATTTTTTACCCACTCGTATTGGGAAAAATCCATTTTTTCAGAAAACATATAATGACTCCCTCGTATTGGGGCGGCTTTGTCGCCCTCGATACAAGGGGGTCCTTAAAATTGTCAATACGACGATGGAGGGGTACTGTACCTCTTGGCTAAAATACCCAATTTGGCAACCCTCGAGTTTCGAAAAAATTTTTGCGGGAAAATATTTCTCGCGACGAGATAAAAACGATATGCTTCTACAAAATTTTCGGAGAGTATAATTTTAAGAAGTTATAGTACCATGAACCCTAGTAATCCCCTAAGGTTAAGGACCCCACGTTCATTCTAGTTGATTTCTGGCTATACGAGCCCTAGGCCAAAAGT
>JAQGBS010004293.1:0-10457 GCA_034698545.1 Acrobeloides obliquus
TCAAATTGGATAATTTTGGTGTCATTTTGTTCGTCTCATTTAGCTATAAAAAATTGCTGCAATGTTCATTTTATGAAAACTTAAAAAATTGCAAAAATCGATTTTTCCGCAAAAAATTCAAAAAAGATTGTGTATTACAACGAAGAGCTGGTACACAAATTCAAACACAATTATCTCAAAAACTACAACGTCCCAGAATATGCTGTAAAAACAAAAAATGCTCTATTTTTCATGATCTTTTCGAATATATCATTTTTTCATATGGTTGTAAAATACTGGACTGGTCCTTTAAACAATCACTTCATTTTAAGATTTTTTTAATCTTTTTATGTAGTCGTTTCTTTTTTGAATAAAGGTTTGGTATTTGTTGAGTGCACTATAAACGATTTATTATATTCACATTGCACATCTTTATCGATACTTGATGTCATACTTCACTTCTATACAATTTATATATAACGGCCTATCCTTTTTATACTGAATAAACTCGTCTTTAAAATTTTCATTCGATAATTAGAAGTTCGAATTTTTTTAGGCCTCTATTTTATCTACGACCTTGCTATAAAATGAGTCAAAAACCTAAAGGCTTTGCAAAATTCCTAAGCAAATTCGACAAAGCATTAGGCGGAGAACTAGGGATCAGCTCGAAGATCACCACTATCTACAACGAAACTCCGGCTATAATCAAGGGATATGCTAGGCAATATCAAACAACGTCGTTTCACAAGGATTTTGAAATTCCCCCAAAATCAAACTTTGTTTTTGAATCCAAAAGTAGAGATAAGGTTAATATTGAATTCCAGTTTTATCAAGACACCAAACTTGATGACAAACATGAACTAGTAAGTTTTATACACCTTCGAAAATTCTTTAAAATTTTTGGGACGTATTTTTATAATTCATTTTTAGATAAACTTAGGAGAAAATTTAATCATAAAACAAGAAGGAGAATATTTGTTTGTTGTCGTGCAAAAACCTGGTACATTTTTATCTTAAAAAATGAGATATTGTTTAGATCAAACGATCTCCGAAGATTACTACTATTTTAAACAGCTGGAATTCGACTCCTTGATACAAATAGCCTTAAGCGATTCATCTTTTGACGTAGCTGGTTTTATACATGGTACAGCATTGGTGGAAAAATTTAGAACTTTTCCGGAAATTGGAAGCTTTGTTTGGGAAAATTTGAAAACTGTCGAAAATTTGCTTCAATTATTGTCTCTAGATATTTTTAGGGAGTAAGTATAAGTAAAAAACATTGAGTCAAGTCGATTTAGTGTGAATTGGGAAACAACTATACGAAAAGAAAAAGACGTCGGGCATGCAGTTTCAAATATTCATATTCCAGGAGCTCATGGACCAGATTTGAGAACCAGGACAACATATACAGAAGTATCTACTGAAAGTATAGATTTTAGAAAATAATAAAAATCTTACAATGTTTAGAAAGAGCTTTTGGTATCAACGACTCAGAAACGGCCCTTAAATTCTTCTATCGAACAACTATTGCAAGCATGTGGGGCCCAGAAAACTTCTGGGATGGCATCTTATGGAATGAAAAGATTAGGAAATCATATGATAGCTTTCTCTATGATTTTGCTTCACTTATTTATCGAGCTTTTTCAAAAGCTAATTGGCCAGAAAATTTTAGGTATCTTTTCGGAATTAAAGGGGGTAACAATCGGAGCCGGTTCTCTGAAAAAAAATTTTTTCGAAAAGTTTTGTAAAAAATACATTCTTAGCGGTAATTTTATGCGAGAAATCGATTCCGCGCATTCCCGAAACATGAAAATGCTTTCTTGACTCTGATTCAGAGAATAGGGTGAGTGTATTGAAGCGAAAATCAAACATTTTCGGATTTTTATGAAAAAATCGTAAGTTTTTCTAGGCGGGGAATCGATTGCGCGCATTCCCGAACCGTAAAAACGCTTTCTTGACCCTGATTCAGGGAAAGAACATGTATTTACGTAGATAAATTAATTTTGGTCTTCAATACACCGATTTCTTCACTGAATCAGGATCAAGGAAGCGTTTTCAAGATTCGGGAATGCGCGCAATCGATTCCCTGCCTAGAAAAACATAAGAATCGACAGTTTTTTCATAAAAATCCGAAAATGTTTGATTTTCGCTTCAATACACCCACCCCATTCCCTGAATCAAAGTCAAGGAAGCGTTTTCATGTTTCGGGAATGCGCGGAATCGATTTTTCGCATAAAATCACCTCTAAGAATGTATTTTTTACAAAAATTTTCGAAAAAAATTTTTTTCAGAGAACCGGCTCCGATTGTTACCCCTTGATAAAAGATGATAAAAAATTTAGCAAAATCGAACATGAGCATTTTAAAAATGCTCTAGATTCAGCTCTAAAGCTTGTAAACCGCAGAGCTTTACTTTATTCAAAATATAGGACACATACAATGGATTATTCGTCGACAGTGGAACGTTATCTGTAAGTCTTTTTCATGAAAATTGACTCTATTTTTAGACATTTTTGGATGCGTATTACAATTGCCCTAGCATGGGCTTTTGGAGGTCAGTATTCATTTGCCTATTACAAAAATAAGACTTTGGCTTTGTTTCTGGTCGATGAAAAAGATAATCAAAAAGTCAACAGAATTGGAAGATTACCAGATAAAATCATCGATGGAGAAAAGTTGGAAGAAGTGTTGAAGGGGATGAAGAATTCTTTGTCGAAGTTAAAACATTGAATAGAACTTTAGGGATAGTCTTTTCTGCAGATCTGGATGATCCCATATGAGATTTTCTAGATAAATGTGATACTAGGAAGTTCATTGCAATATCTTCTTTTTTATTTCAATAGTTATAGGTCAAACAAATTATACAATTTTTATACAATAAACTAGGGGCGGTAGATATTTTTCAAAAATTTTCTTAGGATGACAAAGGAGAAACTTTCGAAAAAGCGGGGCTAGATATATCTACTCCCTCCCCACCAATGAATAGCGAAATTTTCAATATTTTACATTTGTTTGACTTGGCTAGACTGTTTACTTCTTGCCCCAGCCTAAAAATTTTTATTAAAAAGTTGAAAAAATTGTTGGGTTTACCCCATGACTGATATCCTCCCATCGAGTACGGACTATAACCCATTGAATTTCCCCATCCACCATATCCTTGATTCAATCCGCCACCATATCGACGACGTCCACCACCACCTCCCCAGCCATAACGTTTTAATCGGAGACTGAAAAAAATTTCGCCAATCGATCCAGCTTGACAAGTGATTCAAAACGGGTACATATCATTTTGACCTATGGCCGAGAGACTAGCGAGCTTGCCTTCACTCTTAGAACGAGGATTCGATCCCGTTCCCAAAAGTCATCTTTTATTTTGTTGACAAAATTCACGAAAACTTTTATCGGGAGAACAAGATTATTATTATTGTTTAACTTTTTGAGACATTGGAAAAATCCAAAAATATTTTTTTGTTGGAATTTTACGATTTTTCCAACAGTTTTCTGGAAAAATAATAGCGGCATCGTGTTCTCCGTATAAAATTGTGAGCATGGAAAATTTTTCTGAATTTTGATGACAAAATAAAATGACTTTTTTGCGCGGGATCGAACCTGAGCCCTATGAATAGAATCCGAACACGCTATCCACTCGGCCATAGGTCAAACCCCAAAATAGCATTATATGGTACTCATTTTGAAGCTCTCTGTGAGCTGATTTGATTGGCGAGATTTTAAAATTTATTTTGACCCTTGTCACCACCTTTTCAGTATTTTGGTGCTGTGTGGCCTCTGAATTTTGTTAGAAATGTATGGGGGAGGGAAGGATCTGGGTCAGCCACCCCTCATGTTGAGTATGAACGTAATTGAACTTACACTGCCGACTCGTCAAGTCTTCTAACTCTAGCATGTCCTTCATGCCTAGTTTTATCATCAGCTATAGCCAATAGCACTAAAGAAAATGTTAGTAACAAAATAAAGAAGTTCATATCGTTTCAAATTAGAAAATAAATGATACTTGCAAAAAATGATATTTTATAGGTTTGTGTAAAATAGTTGTAAAGATGGAATGTTTAGGTTTAATACCGAGCAGTGATGTTTGCCACTTGCACTTTTTCAATAACCAGAAACCAGAACTTATTTACTTTCAATTTTAAACCAATTAATGTATGGGTAATCTATCAAAATCTATACTTTTTTAGAGTAATTAGACTTTGGGGTGTTTTAAAATTACACGAGGTATGGATAGTTCAATGACGTAGAAACACAAAGACTGGCAGTCAGGCATGGGAGGGCTAAATAAATATCAAAACCAAATTGAAAATTTATCGATATTTAAAGATTTGCCGCTATAGTTGTTGGTTAGGTCGTGGGACTAATATGCCCAAGGTCGCAAGTTCGACCCCTGCTAGCGGCAAATACTTTTGGCTAATTTATTTTTATATAATTTGAGATCAAAATGGGGGGGGGTCCCTACACAACTTGAACCTTCACTATCTCGGTGGGTAAGCCTGCCCACACGCTAATTCTTTTTTAATATAAAAGAGTTCATCCTATGAAGCTTGATAACCTAAAAAATAAAAATTTTGTATATTGAAACGAAAACCTGAAATTTTGATATGCAATTTTTTCTATGCTCAGGGCATTACAAAGACTGGTAGAGCGTTGAACTTGAGTCTTCAGCTCTTAGGTTTGAACCCCGTCGGAACGAACTTTTTTTGCCTATTTTCAAATTGGCTGAAAATTTGCAGATCAAGGTGTCTGAAAATTAAAAATATTATCAAAGTCGTGTTCTCCATGTCAAAAAACGGTGGTATACCAATTTTCAGTCAATTTGGAAGTAGACAAAAAAGTTCGTCTCTAACGGGGTTCAAACCTGGGAGCCGAAGATTCAAGTCCAGGCTCTACAGTTGCGTATCAAAACTACTGTGCCTAGAAAAAAGGACATGTTGAATGATGTTAGATTTGCAACCCATTTTCTTAGGAAGTTGAATACTTGACAATCTATGCCGTTTTTATGGGTGTAAAAATGCCACTGATCAGAATCAGGGTGAAAAAGACAAGAAGTGTCTACTTATTATCAACACTTCACATTTCGGTTAAACTGACTTCTTCTGGAAAATTGAATGTAGTTGAATATTATAATCACACAAAAGTAGGTATCGATCAACTGGATGAGATGTAGAAAAACTATGCATATAGTCCGATATTTTAAGATGGACGCTTTGTATTTTTATGTGGCTTTCGAATTTTCGTGGAAATATAGCCATTACAAGTTCGAGAAATGGGAAAACTCAAAATCTAGAAGGTCCTCATTTTGAGATAGGCCAAAACGAGTCAAAAATGAAATGTTTTCTCGATTTCATTTTACATGAGTACCTATTTCCGATTCTTTTAACATGAAATGATTTTTATATAAATCTTAATTCCCAATACAAATTTGACGTAAAACAGTTAATCAGTGATATACTGAAAATACAAAATTTTTTCTTATTTTAGTAAACATGAAATCGATTGGGTGGCTACATTATCCTCTCCATACCAACGACCGTCTTTGCACGTCAAGTCATTCCATACATTATTTACAAAACATCCCAAACTGCTCTTCAAGCCGCCATTGCTATCAAAAGTCTAAAGCAAGAAAGTTTGCTTAATTTTAATCATTCTTACAGTTTCATTCATGCAAATTTTTTGTTGTCCAACTGGAATGGATGCTGGTCGAGAGCAAACAATTCTTACGGTGGCCCCACATCCATAAGCTGATTGTTGGGGTGTGACGCTTGCGGGGACACCATTTGAATTGGTAAATGGAAGTGGGCTGCAAGATTTACATTCTTCAGTTTGAGTGCAAGTGAGCGATGTAATCGTTTGAGTATTGTTGGTCCATTTTCCATTGTTACATGTAATGGTTTGATAGGAATAGTTAGGGAAACATTCGGTGAAACCGCTTGGATTTCCATTTTGATCGGCACTCTGTAAAAAATAACATTGACTCTGAGTCATAAACATAGATGAACAAAAGTGACAAATTTGACAGACATTACCCCTCCCTTCCCCCGAGATCTCTTTGATTAAGACGCTCCCTCCTCCGCACTTTGGCCGCGAATCCGTAGATTCCTCATAAATTCCCCATAAAGACGTGAGAAAAGACATTGGTCGTGGAGCCCACATGCCTAAAAAATTCGTGAGTATAAGAGTCGGCATGTTTTGTTATTTTAAAGCGACAGTATAAGTTGTACCGACGGTACCGTACTTAAAGCCCCTCAGTGACGTAGCCGAGGGTTGTGCCACAAGTGAATATCCCCAGCTGGAAAAATTCCTTAAGGAAATGAGGTCATAATTTTCGGAAAATTTTAATAATTTCTATTGTGGCACACCTCTCCAAGACCTGGCATACCCATACAGAAAAAATCGTAGGTAGGCCACGCCCCTCTTTTATTATCTACGCCTATAAATATACTTACTATATAAAAGAGGTCCATGAGTTCGCAATCTTTCTGTCAGCTCATTCTCATCAAAGCCAACATTAAACCAATCACAGATATATGTTTTCTTGGTAGACAAATTTTTGCATGTTCCGTCCACACCAGTATATGGATATTGAGCTTCTGTTACGAGGCCCTTTGTTCTTACATAAGGAAAGGCCTCATGGCCTCCACGACAACCATTAAACTCGGTTTCACAGTCTACAAGTTCTTGCTCAGACAAGTCCAAGAAAGTCCCATCTTTGATCAACCATGCCGATTCAACGGCAGCTACAGTGGCGAACGCCCAACAAGAACCACATGCTAAAATATGCAAATTTTAATGGATGCTACAGTTGAAGCTCGATTTTACGTACCCACTCCGCAAATTCGTTGTTTATGATTTCCCCTCCCCCATTTTTGAAATCCTAGCATGCCTCTGGCAGGCCGTAACAAGTGGATTCTGTAACGAGAGGCCGTAACAAGTGGACGTGATGAGTGTGCTCGGTAACGAGAGCCCGTAACGAGCGCCCGTAACCGTAATGAGGAGTCTAGTGCCGTCCGAACGCGTCCGAACATTTCCGAACGCCTATTAGTGATGTGTCCAAACGAGTCTGAACGCAATTAGTGATGTTATTAGTAATAAATTAGTGAAGTCAAAAATTTCCTAACGAATTAGTGGCGGCCCTTAGCTCGACTTTACACTTCTTCCCTTGAATGTATATCGAAAAAATTTCTTACATCCTTGTTGCTTTACAGGTGTAACTTTGTTGGAATCCCTCCAATCAAAATTTGTTGGCGCCTGACGTTTGGCACGACGAGACGCAGCTGCAGAAACAGGAATAGATGAAATATTTTCAAAAGTCGGTGGTTTTTGCAATCGTGCTAGCTAAGATTTAAAAAAAATTAAATTAATTTTTTAAAACTTTTCTTACATTAGCCAATTCAGATTCGGACCAATCCGCGAGGTCGTTGACGCCAAACATTTCAGTGCCAAAATCTTTTTGGAGTTTCAAGATTTTTTGCATGTTTTCTCGGAAGTTTTTTAAACGTTCTAACAATTCAGATTCACTTTCATATGTCCGATAAAACTAAAATTGAAAAAAATCGTAAAAAAAGTAAAAAACTTCTCACTTTAAAATAAAATCCACAAAATCTTTAACATGTTTTTGATCTTTAAGATTTTGAAGAACTCCTATTGGACAGAAAGTCTGCCCAAATCCGAATAGACAGAAAAATATCAAAGCTTTCATAAACATTTTCTTTGAAAATATCAGAAGTATGCGATGTAAAATTGTAACACTTGAAGTATACGATGTAAAACTGATTTTCAGCCAGAGATTTTATACTACTCTAATGGGTCAATGATTATAACTTGGCGATCACATTATGCAAATATAGGCAGACTTCAGCTTGATGAAAAATATTGCGGATTTTTTGGCGAAAAATTCCATCATTTAATCGTTAGTTCGATTGTTCAAAGGTTTTTTTCAACAGTCCAAATGTTCGAAAATTTAACTTTGGCTGCAATGTCATAACTTAATCTAATATCGGCTACAATAAACACATGCTTTTGTCCCAGACATCCGAAAGCAATTTTTTTCTATAAATGTTTGCACAAAAATAACCATTTTGAACAAACATTATCATGGCGATTAACGATTAAGCAAAAATAGTTGAACAATTGTGCTATCGTTCTGAGAAACTTTAGTTTCGATTCAAATTTTGGTACAGTCAAACCCCATTATAGTGGCCCCATGTACAAGGTGACAACAAAGTTCCTGCCTATCGGAAGGAAGTGGTGAAAACATGTAACATGTTTTCAAAAACTTTTTTTCAAAAACATGTTACATGTTTTCACCACTCCCTCCCCCCCCGATAGGGGGTCATGAAAATTTTTTTGGATTTCGGGACTTGCGCCAATCGAATTCTCGTGCCCGAAAACCCCCGAGTACCAAAAATCAGTCAATTTTGAGAAAAAAAATTTTTTTGAGATCCGACCTCGATCTGCACTCCCCCCCCCCACCTTTAAGCCTTTTTCAAGCAAAACTTATGCCAGAGAGAAGGTGCGGTAAAACATAGCCGTGGCAGGGTGCTATTTTTAACGGTATTACCTACAAGCAAATGCAATAGTTGTGGTGTTAACGAGAAGCTATTTTGATGTCTTGACAAAATCGGAAGCAGTGGCATCTCTCTTGGATAAAGGTATGTTGATGAAAGTCAATTAGGGTACTAGATTGGTCACAAATCTGTTTCACGGTCGCTTAAAGGACCAGTCTACACTTATAAAATTTTTGGGATTTTAGTTAGAACTGGCACGTTTATTAATTTGAAATTTGAATCACAAAAATGTGACGCTTTTTTTAAACAGTGTAAAAAATTTTTGCCTCTAATTTTTCAAAATTTTTTGGCAACGCTTCAAACTGTGTTAATAATGAAATTTAATCAGAGCTATTGTCTAAATTATTTAAATTTGCATGAAAAAAATCTCTTTTTTTTTGACAGAAAAATGTTCCTGAATGTGTTTTGAATAATCGTGGGAAATTTTTATTCAAACTAACGAGCGCACTCAAGCGCAAATGATTTTAGAATATTTAAGGAAAAATCTACTAATTAGGCAAAAAAATTTTTAAAGGTTCCGGCAAAGCGATACAAAAATGGTAACTTAGTTCTTAGTCAATTTTAAAAAACTTATTACAATTGGACAAGATAGCATAGTCGTTTTGCTATCACTCTCGTGCAGAAAGTTCAAGTTCGTCTCCCACCTGAAGCAAATTATTTTTTTTATAAAAAAAAATAGATTTTTCTCAAAAATTTTTTGCATTTTATTAAAACTTCCTTAACTAATGTTTATATCTACATTTTTACTACATGTTTGTCATCCAATTGCCAATAGCTCAATCGATCGCGCAATCGCCTTTTCGCATAGAAAACTCACCTAGAACAAGTTTCTGCCCGATTTGATAACGATCTTGGGGGTGTTAAATCTTATTGCACCTTCCGACAGCCGTGTGGTAAAGGTTCGTCTGGCCAAAGACAGCATTGATACGAGTTTATTTATTTCATACGCACTCCGTTAGTTGTTCTAATTACACAGCATCAATTATTTTTTCTTACGATCCCGTCAAAATTGTTGTTAAGTGAATCAACTCTAAATTTGTTTAGAAATAAGAATTGGCATTCGAAATGATTACTACGCCTGAAATCATCTGCAATATATTTTCCTTCTTGGACAAAGATCAGATTGAACGAATTCAACTCGTTAGCCAATTTTGGAACAACATCGTCATTCGTCACAAAAATATTTTGCCTCTTCGACTATTTGAATACTTACGCTATAATTCCAATCGAATTCATCTTTATGCGACAAGAGAAGATTGGTGCAAAGGTCCCGTTAGCTATGTAATTAACTTTGATGGGACAAACTTAAGTAAAATCGAGGTGTCATCTCGGTATTCGCAACTGACCGTCGATGAAGTATTGACAAATTTGAATTATGTCGTTTTCGATTATATCCGTATTCATTATTGTAATTCAGAGGATCGTTTGGATAATTTATTGAATATGATGAAACTTGTTACAACGAAAATTGGAGGTAGATTTCGCGGAAGATTTGGAAGATGCGATGCAGACAGATTTGGCTCAAAATTGGATGAAATTTTTGGTAAGGGATTTCTAAATACTGTAAGATATAAGATCCACCCGAACTAAATATTTGAGCACCCAGGGCCGAGCATCTGACCTCGAACTGAGCACCCGGCCCAAAAAAAATTTACCTCTGTGATTCATAGATTAGTCGGTCTTGGAGATCGGTCCTGGGGCCTTGAGTCTCGGCATTGGGATAGGGGATTTCTCGGGGATTGGGATTATCTTTGGGGCTCAGGATCGGCTCGAGGAAGGGTGAGATCGATCTGGGGGTGGCTCTCTCTCTCTAATTTTATAATAGTATAATTTTAATTATTTTAGATAATTACATCATACTCGATGAATTGACTCTCGGTCGTTCGTTCGGTCTCCCTAA
>JAQGBS010004294.1:0-10457 GCA_034698545.1 Acrobeloides obliquus
GGTTTTTGTTAGAAATTTAAGTTTTATTTTTCATTTTTATATTTATAACTTTTGAATGGAGTGGGGAATGAGGACTTCTCACTGAGGATAGATATCATCCTCTGACCAGTGGATTATCGAAGCTAGACTTTTTAAATGCCGGTTCACGATCCGGGCCGTAATAGGACCGATTTGACAAATTTTTTGTGGCCCAAATTTTTAAGGCCTGGGCTGCGGCCCGGGCAGGTTTGAGTCCAGTCCGATACAGGGCAAGCCGGACTCAACTGGGGCTGGGTTTGTAAAACATAAAACCCCAAATAGGGTTATTTTGGTGAAATTAAATTGTGAAAATTCGCATTTTTAGGCAAAAGTAGTTTTTTTGACAATTTTTATAGAAAAATTGAAAAATATGTATGTTTTTTACAAAAAAGTTTTTGGTACGGCCCATAACTGGCCCTGAAAAAACGACCCGGCCCAACCAGAAAAAGAAGGACATAAGGATGCGTTGGGCCGAGCCGCGGCCCAGACGCCAGTTAACAAGTCTAATCTAGGCTTCCTTTTACCGCAGAACGGGAGGGTACTGTAGTTGATTTTTAAAAATGGGTATTTTTTGGTAAAATTTTTCCATGTATGCTGATGGCTGTAGTGAACAATAACCTTTTTGAAAAATCTTTTTGCCAAAAAAATCGCAATCGTGGTAAAAGTGTTAAACTTTCCTTTGAAATTTTTTTAGAAGGAAAAAACTAGACTCTAGTATCGTCACTGTCTATGCTCGCTACTTTTCTGCCCTTTGAAATTTTCTATTCAAATATTTATAACTTGTACTATTTATAAACAACAAACATCATTTTCCCTAACTTCTTTTTTCGCCTAACTTCCTTTTCTTTTTTTGTCCGGTTGCCTAGCATCAAAACTCTATTACTCCACTCACAAATTTTTATAATTTTCCGTCTTTAAGTTTTTTTGAACAAAAGTTCGAAAGTTTGTCTCTTTTCCATAGCATCTTTTTCCAATTTACACATGTGTGTATTAGAGTTCGCCGAACCGATGATTTTTCAGAAATTTAAGATTTCTTTAATCTTGGGGACCGATTCTCCCCCCGGTTCGGCCCCCAAATTTGACTGAATTTTACGAAAAACATGGACCGATATTTGTGTTTAAAAAATATGGACCGAACCGGTCCGGTGGTTTTTATCGGTTCGGACCGATTCGGTCCATATTTTTTAAACCCAAATATCGGTTCTCCAAGTTTTTCGTAAAATTCAACCAAATTTGGGGGCCGAACCGGGGGGGGGGGTGGGGGAGAACCGGTCCCCAGGGTTAAAGAAATATTATTTGTCCTTGATTGAAGAATCATCGGTTCGGCGAACCTCTAGTGTGTATGCATTGAATGTGTTTTCTCTGTCCTCGTATAAAATATAATCTATGAGTTGTGGGCGAGTCTTTTTCCGGTGCAAAAATGGTTTTCTTTTTTGATGTTTACCTTTTTATTTCTTTTTCGAGACATGAAATTTTGAATAAATTTGTAAAATTTAGTATATATATAAAACTATGGTCAAACTTCCAGAGAAAGCATCACAAAAGAATGCGAAGAAAACAACAACAAAACGTATCGGTAAAAATAAACATATTTTAACAAAGAACTTTATTTGTGGTGGTTTTTTGGATTTGTAGCATGCAGGCACTTAGCGAAAATCCATATTCGAGGGGTGCACTTTTACATAAGGATCTCCCCCAGGGTGACCTTTGGCCCCCTTTTTTTTATCTCTGTTGCCCCTTATTTTTGTGTAAAAAGGGGAAAAATGAATGACAGTGCATTGGGCAGGAGGTATTTATATCCTTCTCCCGATTGGAAAAATGAAAAAATTGTGCGCATTCCCGAAGCCTGAAAATGCTTTCTTGATCCTGATTCAGAGAAATAAATGTGTGTATTGAAGCGAAAATCCAACATGTACTAATCTCCCTGAATCAGGGAAGCATTTTCAAGATTCGGAAATGTGCGCAATCGATTCCCCGCATGAAATTATCCCCAGAAATATGATTTTGAGGCTGAAATTTCAAAATTTTCGATTTTCGCTTCAATACACACATTTATTTCCCTGAATAAGGGTCAAGGAAGCATTCTCACGTTTCAGGAATGCGTACAATCAACTTTTCGCATGATTTTAAAAAACATAAGGGGGAGACTATTACGAGAAAATTTTATTTTTTCGACGACGGGTGGTGGGGGCAATTGTCAAGATTGCCCCTCGCTACATGCTTGGTCGCATGCACAAAAAAGCTAATTTTGGATCGAGATCCGAACTGTGAAATTTTTAAAAACTTGCTACTAATAAAATGCCAAAAAATACCAAATGTTCGAGGTTACAAAAAATCTATATCCAATTTTAGACGGCATCAAATTGCGCCGTTCTGTAAGAAAAGTCGTGCAATATGTTCCCTTTACTCCAAAAGAAGAAAAAGCCAAGAACACCATAGATAAACTCCAAAATGGTCTTCTTAATGGTGTATCGAAAACTTCAAAAGATCTCCCCAACGGCTTACCGAAAGCCAAGAAGATTATAGCAAAGAAAAAAGCTATTCATAAAGGAAGAGCTGCTCCGAAAATCCCAACAAAACCAACAACCAAAACTTCAACAAAACCATCCAAAAAAGCCTCCAAGAAGAAAGAAAAACCTCTACCTCTACCCAAAAACAAAAATGATCGCCTCAAACATCGTCCTGATATCACTGAATACAGAGAAAATCCGTTCTTCACCTCAAAAAACCTCCCTGACACGTATGCCAGTCCTAGTGTTTTTTCCAAAATTGCCATAAGAAGTGTTATCAACAAGAATATCAACGAGTTGAAGAAGATTGTGAATGACAAAAGTAAATTCCCAAGCGATGGGCTGAGTTCTGGATATTCATATTATGATCAAAGGTGCCCGGAAATGTTGGCATTGTTGTCGGGAGATAAGAAGTTTTATGATGAGGTTAGAAAAGTTTGCAAGGCACTGGAATCGGAAAAAGACGAAAGATTGCAGAGACCACAAAATGAAGCATGCTTGTTGCAAAAGGTATGAAGTTTATTGATGAATAATTGCCTGATTTTCGATAAAATGTGAATATTGAAACGATTGATTGAAAATTATAAAATTCAAATTCTATCATTATAGATCTGCTCAAAATAAATATTTTAAGGTAGCATGCCACTATTAAAAATTTGAATTCCCACCAGAGCAGGTTTTCGTTTCAATACTCAAACTTTTGTCGAAAAATTTCAGTTTTGCATAGAATTCAAATTTATAATGGTGGTATACTACCTTTAAAACAAATTTGTAAACAAGTGTATGAGAACCATTTTAGATGACAACCGGTCAAGCTAATCGGTACATGCTTGGCCACGCTACCGCAAATATTGAAATGACCCGAGGCGGACGTGAAGGCAACAATGCCCTTATCACTTATGATAGTCGTTTTGACTGTGGTAGTCAAGAACATCTCAAAGTCAACTCTACTCGATTTTTCATCGAATCCAACCCAGATTTTGGATTCATCGATCATGTTGTGAATCATAAGGAAGAAAGCAATATTATTAGCAAACATGAACTAGCGGATAATATTCATCATGCTGTGAGACTTGGACATAGAAAGTTGGCAGGGAATTTGGTCAAAGCTTATTCGATATATGAATTCAATCAGTTGCATATAAAGTCGTTGTTGAACGATAAAGAAGGCTTGGGGAAATTCATGCCAATTTCGGTGACTAAAAAAGCGTCGAATAACAAGAAGATTACACCGATTCATACGGCTGCGATCAATCCTAATGTGGAGTTTTTGAAGGTAGGGCTAGAAAACAAAATTGTTAAAGTTTCTTAATACATTTTTAGGCCATGATCCCATTCGAACCAAATTACAACCACCCTGATATGGATAATTGGAGCACTATCCATTATGCCTCTGTGTGTGAAGGCCCTGGACCACTAAAACACCTACTCGACCTGGAAACACCGATCATCTTACATAACAAACGCAAAGAAACCCCATTACATTGTGCTGCTCGAGCAGGTCGCCTCGAAAACTTGAAACTTCTCGTTGCCGCTCTACGAAAACGCAAAGATACTGATCAAATTCAAAATAAACAGAAAAATGATGAAGATATGGAAGATGAAGAAGAGGAACCAACACCGAAAAAGGCTAAAAATTCGAAGTACCAACCAAAAGATATGGTCACCACGCAGCTGAATGCCAAAAATTTTTATGGATTTACTCCATTGCATATGGCAGTGGAACATGGACATATTGAAGTGGTCAAGTTTTTGTTAGGACAGCCCGAAACTAATGTGGAAGTGCAGACTAGTGCAGGAACGAAGAAAGTCACGCCATTGATCGTGGCATGTCAAAAGGGGAATAGAGACATGGTGGAACTTTTAATAGGTATGCTAAGTTAATATATCTACTGTTTCGATCTCTGATCAAAGGTTTCTCCAAAATTTTTTGGGCGCAGAGGGGAACCGATCACTTTCTATATAGTATCGATGATATCGAACTCCTTGGAAGCGCATTGAACCACTACACCATAGTGTCATCGAATGACTGATCGCTATTTGTAGCCTTGAAGTAGTGCTAACCCCTGTACATATCTAGCCTAAAAATAGACAAACAAAATAAGACCTGTACTTTTCAGATCAAGGTCATGCCTATATCGAACAACACGACAAACTCAAAAGAACCCCTCTAACCAATGCTGTTATTGGCGGCCACTTCCATATAGTCAGCATGCTCTTAAAACGAGGTGCTTCACTCGCCACCAAACCAGACAGTTCTGGCAACACTGCAGCACACTATGCCGCGGCATATGGCTGGCTTGAAATTTTAGAACTTCTAGCAAAAGCCGAGCCAGAAGTCTTAAGTCAACCAAATGCATGGCACTTGACTCCATTTTCGGTGGCTTATTTGAAGGGACATTTGGGGATAGTGGAGCATTTATTGAATGGTGAACATAAGGATAAAGTTGATGTAAATGCTGTGGACAATGATGGGTGTACATTGTTGATGTTGATTATTAAAAATCAGGTAAGGTGGGTCGATGGCAATGGCGTGGGGGTCCCTCTTTAGGTAGGATTTATACTTCCGTCGTGTTGCGACACGACAGTGCATTTTTTGTGTCGTACGACATGTCGTACGTCGCTTCGCGGCACGAAAAAGTATAAATCCAGCCTTAGTGAACCGAAATTTAAAAAAAATACCCATTCATAAGGGTCCCTCCTTGTTTTTGGAAAAAACAGCCTTTTTGGGGGCCTTTTAGTACTTTTCAGACCAAGGTGATTCATACAGGAAAAGTGCCTTCCCCCTCCCTAGCTGACCCTCTCCCTACGGCACTAGTCAATGGTCCTCTAAATTTTACTTCTTTTAGGACATCATCGGCCCAAATAAATCCATTAAAGAGCAAATCGAATATCTAATCACCAAAGGCGCTGATGCATCAAAAGTGGACTCTTATTCAATTTCAGCTCTCCACTACTTCGCTTCTTTAAACGCAAAACTCAAAGCTACCCATCCAGATGACCTCGATAAAGACAAAAACAACGCTTTTCAAAACAAACAACGCATGACATTCAAAGAATATGAACAAGCCATTGATCTTCTCTTAAACTCCGGCGCAAAATTGGGGCAGAAAAATGTCAAAAATTCAATTCCGGTGGACTTAGCTTTACGAACAGGGAACTTAATTTTGGCACAATATTTGTTCAAAAAGAATCCAAAGCTGTCGATCGATTTTTGGAAGAATACCGAATTGGAATGTGAGGATAGAAGGACGAATGTGTTGCATTTGTTGGTGGATTTGCCATTTAAAGTTCAAAAGACGAATAATGTCTGGTCGGGTTGTTATGGACCTATGATTGAACAATATGACGTGATTCCGATGGTGAAGAAGATTATGGATATAGTAGATAAAGAATGCTTAATAGGTATAAAATTTGAGCTAAAGTGTGTTCTGGGCTATGGTCGCCCACTTTTTTGAGCGTTCAGCGGGAAACGGAGTTTACTATTTTTGAGACAGCCTGTAGTGCCAAAAGTCCTCTGCCCATAGTCTTAAGTGAATTTGGCAGATCTTCATCCATGTGACCTTGTAGTTCAGTGGTAGAGCATTGTTCCGGTACGCCAAAGGTCATGGCTATGAACCCCTCCTCGACCTCTAAGATTTTGCCTAGGCTGTGATAGGTTTCTTTCTACATCTAATCGTTATCTTCAATTTAGACTGGCTCAAAGAATACAACACCCAAGGCCATACTCCTCTCCACAAACTATGCCAAAACATATGCGATTTCACTCGTGCTGGACCCACCACCGGCGAAGATGCCGACAAAGCCAAACGAAAAAATGACACGTTTGTCTTCAAGTCACTAGAACTCTTAGAAATTCTCATCAATGTCTATCCTGAAGCTATTCTAGCTCGAACAAAACTACCTGTCGGAGAAGCCTTAAACAATCAGAATCAGAACCAGAACCAAAATTTTAATTTTTGGAATCCGCATGGATCTATAGCTCAGAAAAAACGTCCTCAAGACGAAAAGAAGCCCATTCTGCTGAATAGCTTCGAAATCTCGTTAAATTGTCCCGATTTAGTCCATCGTGATCAATGCTATGCCTATACTATCAATGGAAAATGTTATTTGAATAAGAATATGCTTTTGATCAAGCTGGTTGAGGTGGCAAAGAGGAGTGAGTTGCTCAAAGATGTTTTGACTCAACGAGATCATCGGGATCGAACTCCACTTTTGTATTGTATCGATAGAAATAAGATCGATTCGGCAAATTTGATTATTTATGAGTCAAAAGAAGCAGGGATATCACATTTGGTACATAATGCGGTTATTAGGAAGAAGTTGGTTGAAGGAGAGGTTGAAGAGGTAAAAAATGGATTTTGAGGACATATAGGATACGATTTTAATCATTTAATTTTTAGGGCCAACCCAAAGAAATCGAGCTTCAAAAATCCGCTCTCCATCTCGCTTTACAAAAAAGCCTTTTCGACATCGCTGAAAACCTCAGCCTCACCCCACTCGATCTCGCTTTTACTGATGCCAATGGCGCCAATGCCATGCACTACTTAGCTAAACTACACTCTGACAAGATCTCAAAAATCTTCGAGCAATACAAAGATGCTGGAGTTCCACTAGTAGCTAATAAATATGGGAGATTTCCACTACACTATGCTGTAAATTGTTGCTTGGGACAAGACGCTGCTGATATATTGACAGAACCAATTGAGTGGTTGTTGAAATATGACAAAGTTGGGGTAAATGCCCAAGATGAAAAAGGAAGAACGCCGTTGCATTATGCGTTTATACCAATTGATAAGGATGAGAAGAAAGCACAAGATATTATGGCAAAAATTGATCCGATTTCAGTGGTTACTTTGTTGGTGAAAGGAATGAGTTCGGAAAGTGTAAGTTTAAAGTTTAAGGTCAATGTCGCGTATCTAAAGTTTTATGCCAAAAATTTTTTTCCAAATTAGCTCATTTTTTGTATATAGGGGTAATTTTATGCGGGGGATCGATTGCGTGCATTCCCGAAGTTTTAAAACGCTTCCCTGATTCAGGGAAGGTGGTGAGTGTATTGAAACGAAAATGGACCAAAATCCTAATGCCGGCTTCCAACTCTATTACTATTTTTTAATTTTAGCTCAAAGCCACCGATGACCTAGGAAACACGGCTTTACACTATGCAGCTCAAAGAGGAGCCAATATTTGTGTGGTCACTCTGCTGCGCTACAACATCGACGTCAACTCGAAAAACAAATCTGGCAACACCCCTCTTGGGTTGGCTGTCTTGGGGCAACATGAAGCGGTTACACTGACCTTGATTCAGGCAAAAGCTGATATAGGGTGTAAAGTATGTATTTAGCAATTTTATACTTAAAAATTAACAGCAAAAAATATCCACACTAGAAATAATTGTCAAATTTAGGTCTATGGCGAAAAACCCAACCCATCAAAACTTGCTCTCCAAAATCGTTGGGTCTGGCTACCCAAACGATCACCAGCACCCCAACCTTTCGAAACATCAATAACCTCTCTTGTTGTCCGCAACGGTTGGCAAGGAATCATCTACATGATCATGGATATCCTCGAAAAATCCACCGAAACCATCCTCTACTTAACCAGTGCCGCTATCGAGCATCGAAAATACAATCTTGTCCAAACTTTGCTACGTATGCTCGGCAAAGTCCAAACCTCTGTGATCACTGACACGAAAATTTTCACACTATTAGCAAAAAATGTAGAGGAAAATCTAAATGATAGCATCAAAAATGTTTTGAGAATGCTGTTTGAAGCTGGAATACCATGGGCAGAGAAGAATGGAAGAAGTGAATGTGTAGAAATCTTGAGTGAAAATAAAAAATATAATACTATGATGGAGATTGAGAGTTTGGATTTCGAGATTAATAAGGGGAAGAATTGGAACAATATGAAGGGTTCGACGACAGCGTTGGTGGTGTTGAAGAATTTAATAGAAGTGTGGTCGGATGATCTTACACCTCAGGTGAGCCTAAATCTTTCTGACCTAAGCTCTGACCGGAACTTGAACCCAAAACTCCTGGCGTACCTACTAGGTACTAGTCAGTACTCTACTGATAAGCTACAAAGTCACATAATCGAAATCTATTTATGACTTATCATATTTAGATCAAACAAGACTGGAAAATCTGGCTCACGAAAGTCTCTGGATGGTGCAAAGGCACCCTAGAATCAGTACCCATTGAATTCGACAAGCCAGCTTTTGATGGCATGCAAGTTTCAATGCCAAAACAACCAACTCCTGAAAAGCAACAAGTCACAGCTCTAATCCGAACTATTCAAAAAAGAAATTTGGAATTAACCAAATATTTGATCAGTGAGATAAAAGTCGACATAAATGCTGCGGATGAACATGGAAGAACTCCATTGATGCATGCGTTGATGGAAAATGCTGAGCCATTAAGTATAAAAAGTTGCTTTTGTTACTTCAAAATGCAAAATTTTCAGTTTACACCTTGTTTGATCCTAAATTTACCACGAATGGAGTAAATGAAGCTCAACCAGTCGATCTCGATGAAATCCAAGAAGAAGAAGAGGAATCAGACAAATCCGAAAGCGAAGACATGGAAGAAGATGAAAACGAAAGTAATGACGACGATGATGAAGACAGCCAGACAAATTCTAGAAAACGAAAGAAATCTAAAAGTGAAGATGAAGAGGACGATGATGATGCTTCTGATGCCGCACCTCCACAAGCAAAAAAGGTATACAGGGTGCCCAAAAAAAAATAATTTTGCGATTTTTTAAAGTTGTTTAATTTTCACCAATATGACCTTATAGAGGGGTTTCTATGCCAGAAATCGATTGCGCGCATTGCCGGACCTGAAAAAGCTTCCCTGATCCTGTATTAGCATCACGACGCATCAAAATGCATAAAATTTCATACAAAAGCAAAAACTTTTGGCTCAAAATGGATTCGAACCCGAGCCTATAAACTTAAATCTAGCGCGTTAACCACTCGGCCATATGAATAGGGTATGAACCCCATGATATGGTACTCGTTTTACTCGTCTCAATGAGCTGAATCCAATGGCATACACCGTTTTGAATTTTAGATGCATGTTTTTTTTCATTTTGGTGCGCCGTGGCATATTTTCGCTTCAATACACACATCTCTTCCCTGAATCAGGGTTAGGGAAGCGTTTTCAAAATCCGAGAATGCAATCGATTTCTCACATAGAACCCCCCCCCATATTTGAAAATTAAAAAACTTGGAAAAATCGCAAAAGTGTCCTTGTGGGGGACACCTTGTATAAAGACTTTAACAAATTTTTAGGCACCACGATTCCAGTTCGGCTTCGGAAGTGGCTTCGGAACTACCCTTGGAAATCAATTCAGATTCCAAGCACCGAATGTTACAAAACAAGTTGACAACACAGCTGTTTTGCTTTCGGCATCTGGGAAGCTGCTACCAAAATGCAAGACCAACCTCGATCTTACTGTCAAAGACAAGACTAAAAACAATATCTTACACTATCTGGTCACTCCAAACGGCTGGGAAAATTTGACTTTGTTCCAACAACTAATAAAAGTAGTCTAAAATCTGAGACCCATGTAAAGCACCATTTTTCAGGTTGAACCCAATCTCAAACGCCTAATAAATGAAGCCAACTCTCAGAATGAAACTCCAATAAAACTAGCCAAAGATCTAAACCAATTCCAAATTTTCAAAGAATTGAATTCGAATAGTAATCAGAAAATCAATAGTGGACCTTTAACATGGCAAGCAGGAAATCCACCAGCACCTTGTCAATATGACGTGGAACAAAATTCAAAAGAATTTTTGGAAGCACAATCAAAGAAAATGAGTGAAGAAAATAAGAAAAATCAAAAGAAGCCAAATAAGCCGAATAAAAATAGTGGCTATGCTGAAACTGGAGAGATCGTGACTGATGGAAATGGAAGGTTGTA
>JAQGBS010004295.1:0-10454 GCA_034698545.1 Acrobeloides obliquus
CGAATAAGTACTCCAGGGAAGAAGCGCAAACCCACACCTCTCCGCTAAACGGACATGATTTATTTATGACGAGAAAAAGAAAAATATAAGCATAATAGCTAGACGAAACCCGATTTAGCCTGTAACAAAGATTTTTTTGCCCCAAAGGGTCGAAAAATCGAAGTTTCAAAAAGGTCTCAAATTAGCTGAAATTTTTTATTCGGGGTTTTTTCGATATGGAGAACACGAATCTGAAGGAATTTTTTGATTTTGACCACTGGAGATGCCCCTACGAGGTGCATAAATGGCTCAAACTGATGGTTCATTTTCCCTGAATCAGGGTCAGATAAGCATTTTCATGCCTTGAAAATGCGCGCAATCGATTCCCCATCTAGAAAAATCTTATTACAGTCGAAAATTTCGTCAAAAATCGACTTATATAGCCAGATATCAACATTTTACAATTAAGTTGCAACATTGAAAACCCCGAAAGTTTTTGAAAAAGTCTGTATGTTGACACGAAAACATGAGCGTGAAAAATTTTTCCCCATGAGACACTTCTGTAGGCCTGGAGACCAAAATGTGTGTGAAAAAACTAAGATGATGTGTGTGAAGAAACTAAGATGATGTGTGTGAAGAAACTAAGATGAATTTTTCACGTTCATATTTTCGTACCAATATACAGACTTTTCAAAAAATTTAAGAATTCAGCATATACTCTTGCCTAATACTGAAAAAATTTTTGTCGAAAACGGTTTTCCGGTGCTCTCCAGGTGACAAAAAAAGTAGCGTGCAATACCTATTGAACAACCTTATACTATATAGCAAGAGCGAAGGCCTTCGGCGCTATTTATACTTCCGTAGTGGATTTTTGTGTCGTACGATGCGTCGCACGACGCAAAATGCACTGTCGTGTCGCGACGGAAGTATAAATGGCACCTTCGCAATTTTGTAATGTTCGATAAATCGTTTCAATGAACAAAATTTGATTGAATCATGTAACGTTGCCTGATTCAATTGAAATTTGAGCATTGACACGAAAGTCCAACATTGCAAAATTCAAAATTTACATTGTAAATTTGGCGGTGGGACACTTGCGGACGGACACTTGCGGATGGGACATTTGCGGACGGACATTTGCGGACGGACACTTGCGGACGGACATTTGCGGACGAAACGTTTAAAAGCTCAAATTTTTCAAAAATTTCAAATTTTTCAAAAAATTCAAATTTTTGAAAAATTTGAATTTTTTGACATTTTTGAAAATTTTGAAATTTTTGAACGAATTGAATTTTTCAATCGTTTCGTCCGCAAATGTCCTTCCGCAAATGTCCCGTCCGCAAATGTCCTTCCGCAAATGTCCCGTCCGCAAAAGTCCGTCCGCAAGTGTCCGTCCGCAAATGTCCCGTCCGCAAGTGTTGGCGCGCCATATACTCTTGCCTAATACGTACTTTGTCGAAAGCGGTTTTCCGGAATCCTCCAGGTGACAAAAAAAAGAAAAAATCTGTATATTGACACGAAAACACGGCGTGCAATACTTATTGAACAACCTAATACTATATATAAATTTTGTAATGTTCGATAAATCGTTTCAATAAACAAAATTTGATTGAATCATGTAACGTTGCCTGATTCAATTGAAATTTAAGCATTGACACGAAAAGTCCAACATTGCACAATTCAAAATTTAAATTGCAAATTTATGTCAAATTTCGATGTTATTTTTCTCAACTTTTCAGCGCTCAAAAAATTAAATTTTTTTTCAAAATAATTCAAAAGTTCTCTAGTTTCTCGTAAAAAAACCGCATCTCATAAAACGTCGTTTTAACACCTCAACAATCGACTTTTCTGAAAAATGACAAAAAATCGATTTTCTCAAAAACTATAAATCGGATCAAAAAAATCTTTTTTTCTGACACCCCTACGTACAATAACGAACAACTTTGAACAAAAATTTCGACTTATGAGTAAAAAATTCAATTTTGAGCAAAAATTTTGATTTTTGAAAAAAATTCTATTTATATTTATTCAATTACTCATAACAAAGGTAATACAATGTGAAAGGCACGGCACTTACATCTCAAGGCAAAGTAGATATATAGTTAATTTTAGAACAAAGATAGCATTTAATTACAAGCTTATACCTGAATTAGGCAACAAAAGATCATTTGGCACTTTTTTAAGCAAATTTTTAAAATCATTCAAAGAACGCGCATGTTAACATCATAAGGAAGTAAATTTCAAAATTTTACAACTCTAAAAGAGAAAAAATCAGAGATTACATTGTTTTTTGCAGACATGAAAATTTTAACATAAGATTAAGAAGCCGTGCAAACGGTTTTTATAAAAAGAAAAATAGTCAGAAACATTGAATGGAGTAAGATTATGCAATTATATATGTTACCGTTATATCTGAAAAGCCGGCATATCAAAAAGTTTCAGATATGCCTAGACATATCTGAAAACAATTTTCCAATTACAGTACCCTGTGGGGCAGTTAAGTAGTACCAACTTTTTCCTACGAAGCAATCCTGTTATAGCTAGTGTTCGATCCCGAGTTCGGGATTGACCTATTGGCCGGGACGGGATTTTTCAGAATGGGCTATGGCTGGAATTTTCGGGATCCGGGACGGGATTTTAAAAAAAATTTACCTTGGTCCCCTCCTTCAGTTTGTTTCGAAAATTTCTGAAAAAACATAAAGGGGGACCAAGGTGATTTTTTTCAATTTTTTCAAAAATTGATAATAAAAAAATCACGCTCCTATCAGCGCGTGATTTTTTCTGCACCGCAGGATATTTAAGAAAATTTAACCCATTTTTTATACCCCTAAAAATCCATTTTAGGGGTATAAAAACTTAGGGGGAGGGGTATTTTTAGGGGTGTGTTTTTTATCCCAACTCGGAACGGGATTGAGTCTGGGAAGGTCGGGATGGGATCGAGTTTCGCTCAAAAATTTCGGGACGGGATGCCAAAAATCCCGAGATTTTCGGGACGGGATCGATCACTATTTATAACATGGCTGAAGGTTCCCTTCCAACTATAACTCGCGCAAAAATATCCAAGCATAGAAACAAGTAATGAGTTTCTTTACATTTTTCTTGAAGTAAGCTTCCACGTTATATATATTGGCTGTGTTGGGTGGACTCTAAAGGCCATTCAATCCTGGCCTCTCATAGCTATTGCCGTAAAAATTCTTTATTCAGATTAATGAAGCAATCGAAAATAGCAACCCTCTCACCACATATTTACATGGATGATGTGAGCTTCTTTCCCTTCTTCCTAACAAAGAAGCCAGTTAGCTGTTGCCATATAAATGCGCACAGCCGGATAGATGTAAATCCATGAAAATGCACGTGACATACATAATTAGCAAAGCTGGATAATTCTGAGTAACTGTTTAGCAGAAAAAATGAAATTTTAATTGGCAAGTTTCAAACATTCGGTTTTGTTATAATATAAAATGTCGCGGTAATTAGTCTTAGAAATTAATTATTTCAAATATTAAAATCTTCATTAAATGTTATTTGGAAGAAGTTTAGGCGCTATAACTTTCGCCACGAATCTCACCACGCTAACTTTCGTGTCAATATACATATTTATTGCAAATCAGGCAACTCAATTATTCTGAAATTATTTTGACGCAGAAAGTGAAATTCCATTAGACGATTTTTTAAAATTCACCTTCTTTTAGAGGGGGAGTGCCATTTTGCGGCCCTATCTCCGAATAAATTTTTTCTCCAAATTGGCTGATTTTTGGTAATCGGGGGTTTTCGGGCATGATCAATCGATTGGCGCAAGTCTCGAGTTCCGAAAAAATTTTTGTGACCCCCTAAATTGTAGAGCAAAATTCAATTTTTTAGCAAAAATTCGAAAATCGATTTTTTCTCAAAAATCAAATTTTTGCTCAAAAATCGAATGTTTGCTCAAAAATCGAAATTTTTACTCAAAAATTTAGGGGGTCATGAAAATTTTTCGGAACTCGAAACTTGTTTCCAATCGATTTCTTGTGCCCGAAACCCCCCCCCCCCCCCGATTACCAAAAATCAGCCAATTTGGAGCCAAAAAAGTTGAAAAAATTTATTTTTTAACATAGAGTACCCTGATAGGGGGTCACAAAATTTTTTTCGAAACTCGGAACTTGCGCCAATCGATTTCTCGTGCCAGAAAATCCCCAAGTACCAAAAATCAGCCAATTTGGAGAAAAAAATTTTCGGAGATAGGGCACCCCCTTTAAAAATCAGAAATTCTATTCGAAAGTTTAAAATCGAATCATTTCATTGTCGAAATTCGGTGATAGAATAATTTCAGACTAATTGAGTTGCCTGATTTGCAATAAATATGTATATTGACACGAACGTGGCGAAATTGGTTTAAATTTATTTGGTAAAAAAATGAACTTTTTATTCGAATGGGTAAATGAAAAGGGAATTAGAACATTTTTTGCTTCAGCGGTCAAATTTTTTGTTTTTTTTTTTTAATTTTCACTATTTAGCCGTCAATCATTGACGCTAAAAATTTGAATCGAAAAAATATCCGCTAAAATTTGACTGCTAGAAAATGTCTTAATGCCATGAAAAAATGGATGATTCAAAATGAAGCTTTTTATTTAAAAGGGTAGACCATGTTGAACGCAACATTCCGATTTGAGTAAGACTCGAATAACGGCGAGGAAATCTTTGATATTTTCAACAGAAAAGCCGCAGTAATAGGTGTTGCCTTCAACTTCGAGCACCACATTATGACGATCGGTTGTCCTTAGGCCTCTAAAATACAGAGTGTTCAAAAAAACCGTCGATTTAAATTAAAGATTTCTCCTCGAAAACGCAACCATTCTCGGCGCGGTTTTTTTTCAATCCATATCAAACTTTTGTGCAAGAATCCGTTTTCGAAAAACGGTTTATTTTGATCCATAAAAATACGATTTTCGTTTCGAAAAATACGAAATAGCGAAAGGTCAAAAAAGTAATTTTAATTTTTAGGCTTCAAGATAGATTTGTAGAATTTTTTTAACTCTATTTCTGAGGGGGTTCAATTGTCAAATTTCGTAAAAATTACCTAGTTATATCTGATGCCCACCAACAAGGGGTTAGAGACATTCCCCAACCTTTGAGTTTACACACATCACCACAACAGACCTGTTCTTTATAATAGAGTCCTTTGATATCCTCGAGTTTGACCTTTTTCCTTTGAGTGGTGGGGAAATAATACCATTTTATGGTTATGGTGGTTTTGGTGAGCTAAAATAGATACGATTTAGCAAAAAGATGGCTACAAAATAATGACAAACAAATGGGCCAAAAATAGCAGAAATACAAAGGCCAAAAAAAAACAAAAAGAAAAAAGCTCAAGCCGGAGCCTAAACCGAACAAGGAACTGCATGAAGTGACGCATGAATTTCTCAAAAAGTTCTATTTATTCTGAAAGAGCATACCATATAACCCTTTAGAAATAAAGGGTTATATGGTTGTTAGTTAATGATAGTTTTGTTGCAGGTCAATGATCTGACAGTTCAGGGTTCGATCATTGTGAAAAGTCGACCCGCGCTTTTTTTATATCGTTGTGAAAAGCACTAGAGCCGCTACAATGAGGTTCCAAAATTTGATCTCATAAATATGGAGACAAACCTTGCAATATTCATCTTCGTAAATGATATTGTTTTTTGATGATGGCATTTTTACAGTATTACAATCGAAAGGACAGAAAATCTGTAATAAAATTTTTAATCGAAAACTAATCAAAACCGAGAATTTAGATACATAAAGAAAGTTTCGAAATCGCAAAGAAAGAGAATACTCAAATCACATGTTCTATATAAGCATGAAAGCTTTATAAAAAACCCCATTGCAAGGTTTGTCTCCATAATCAATATCTCATGCACCTGAATTGTAGTCTACTTTGGTAAGAAAAAACTGAACTCTCGACGTAAGCGCATATCAGTTTAGAAAATTTCCCCAAAATAAATGTGCTTATTTAGTTAATGACATCAGATTTTCAAAAAAAAATTTACAAGCCCATAATTTTACAGGGTGTCCCAAAAAAAGTAGAATTTTGAAATTTTTTGGCGTCAATTTTTCGAAAATTAAAAAAAAACACGTTTTTGGCCATTTTAAGGGGGTCAAAAAATTTTTTGAACTTCGGATTCGTATTTTTCAGCTATTTTTATCCCTAGAAATGAGGGATAAAATTCATTCTGAAAAGTGAAGTCCGAGAACTTTTGGATTTGCCCAATAATACAGGCAAATTGACAATAATTGGATTGCTCAATAATAAAAGCAATTTTATTTTAAAATTATGGGACGATATAATATTATAATCACAAAAATTAAAGACATATGATTACAATTAGGGATTATTAGTACTTCTCGCTCTCATTCTTTTTCGGCCCAATAGCGGTCAAAGTAGTCGAGTCCGGCGCAACAGGCTCAGTAGTCGAGTCCGACGCAATTAAAGTTTGTTCAGTAGTCGAGTCTTGCGCAACAGCGGTCAATGCTGATTCAGAAGTCGAGTCTTGCAACTCGACTTCTAAAATAGCAGTCAACGCTGGTTCCGTAGTAGTCGAGTCTTGCGAACTTGAATCATCAGTGCCAGACGTTTCCGAGCTTGAGCTGCTAGTTGTTTCCGAGCTTGAGCTGCTAGACGTTTCCGAGATTGAGCTGTCAGAAGAATTCGACGTTGAATAACTGTGCCAGACGAGTCCGATTTTGAACCAGTTTCATCAGTGATCTTCAAAGTGGACGCCTGAAAAAGTCAATGTAGTTTAATATAAAAAACAACTCGCCTTGCTATTGTGCAGTACAAAATTTCGAATCATGCAATTACTGGAGAGTGCACTGATTGAGAGCCATTTCGAGAAGAATGCTTGTTCGACAATCGAACGGTGAAACTCAAATTCCACCAGCTCCTTTTATAGTGCATTGAAAGCGGGGAAATATGCGAATTTCAGGACGACTATAAGGGTGCTCGTTAATCGTTGTCACGCCCAAAAAACACTGTTAAATGAGCTGTGAAACGTTGTCAAGCTCAATAAAAAACGCTGTTAAACGTTGTCGAACATTGTCGCGCGACAACGATTTTTCGACAACGTTGTCATCGTTTTTTATGATTCGCATTGAAATTTACATATACTTTACGATTTTTCGACAACGTTGTCGGGATTTCTCGAGATTCTCGTTGTCGAAAAATCGTAAAGTATTTGCAATTTTCAATGCAAATCATAAAAAACGATGACAACGCTGTCGAAAAATCGTTGTCGCGCGACGATGTTCGACAACGTTTCACAGCTCATTTAACAGTGTTTTTTGAGCGTGACAACGACTAAGGAGCACCCTAAAAGGCAGGATGGAAAGTTTGGATCACCGTCGATCAACGACACAACTCTTCTGCAACTGTCTTCAAGTGTTCAAAGCAGCAATCAAACAAAAATGGCTTCCTTTGTCCCACCAGATGATATTCAGACGCAATTTTATAAATACAAGGTGTGCGAAATATTCCGACACCCTATTGTCGGATACTTTTCACCATAAATTTTGTTAGGAACATCGGCTATGGCCTAGCTCGTTACACCAATAGCAGACTCGATATTCGCATAATTGTTTTAATCAATTTTGGGTCCTTCTGGGGGTAATTTTAGGCGTAAAATCCGAAAAAACTATTAATTTTTTATGAAAAAATTTTTTAAGGGGTCAAAACAGGGGGTACCCCCTATTTGTTAAAAAGTTTTAAAAAAATCGATATAAAATTAATAGTTTTTTCGGATTCTACGCCTAAAATTACCCCTAAATGATACCCATATCGATTTTTTTTAAAATTTTCAAAAATAGGGGGTACCCTCTGTTTTGACCCCTTAAAAAATTTTTTCATAAAAAATTAATAGTTTTTTCGGATTCTACGCCTAAAATTACCCCCCAGAGGGGCCCAAAATTGATTAAAACAGTTATGCGAATTTCGAGTCTGCTATTGGTGTAACGAGCTAGGCCATAGCCAGGAACATCTATATATCGAGATCTTGGTGTCTTTTCAAAGCTCACGTTCGTAGCTTTAAAATGGCACCAAGATCTTGGCGTATGGTTATCCCTATCAAAAGTTATGGCGAAAAAAGTATCTAGCTATCTTACTATAATGGTCGAATAATTACCGCACACTCTGTAAAGTTCAAGAAAAAACTAATGACACAATAAGTCTCAACGAACAAAATTATAATATACTTTATAAAAATCTCATTATAAGCATATGATTAAAAAATTAAGAATTACAAGTACCAATAAATACTTTTATACAATAGTCAGCAATTATATTCAACTCAAGAATCTCCATTCTTCGGGTTCATCTTTCAAGCTTTGGCATATTTGGCGAACTTTTTCCGACGGATACGAATCCAAGAATCTTTGCACATTCAATTTAAACTCTTCTGCATCCCTAAATCACAAATTGAAAAATCATTTGATAATATTCAAAATGTAATAAAATATAATAGAATGTAGATTTGGGCGAACCAAAGGACTCGAATACAGGGTGAGCAAAAAAACCGTACTTTGCGTTTTTTGGTGAAAAATTTTTCAAAATCACCTATAAGGGGTATTTTCATGTGATTTTTGAAAAATTTTCGCCAAAAAACGCAAAAGTACAGTTTTTTAGCTCACCCTGTAGATATTTTTTGATGAGTACTTTGTTCTTAAATTAGCTTACTCGTTGATTCTCTTCTCAAGCTCTTGCATTCTATGCTTGATTTTCATTTGATCCTCACGAAGAAGTTGGAGCTGTTTTATTGAGTTCTCCATAGAACGTATAGCCTAAAATATTCGTATAGATTTATCAGTGAAAATAGGTCATACCAAATTCGACATGCAATCGCGATTCACCAAAGGTGCCATTTGCTTTCCTGTCGTGTAAGCTTCGAATTCGTCTTTCCTCATTCGCAAACTTTCTGCATTCATATCTTGAATGAACTGCAAAGCACAACTCAAATTTGTGAAATAATATCCAGATTCGCCGCGTATCACTCGCGAAGGTAGTGCAAAACGGCTAATAAACTTCAAATTGGACAGAATCAATGGAGGATTTGCTTTTAAGATAATATAGATTAAACCAGGCAGAAATTCATCGGCGCTTGCAGGTGCACCTAAAATTATATATAGCCGAGAGTCTCGATTTTTTTTATGCACTCTTTTCCACTTTTTGCTTTTTAAATACTATCCCAAAAGTGCACTTTGTATTTTTTCACATAACTTTTATTTAACATCTCTCAATAAATCAACTTTCAAAATCGTTTATCACAAACAAACATGTTCATTAGTTATGATCATACCTGAGCGACTTTCCTTCAAAGCTTCAAAAATCTTTTTAGAACAAACTACTAATTTAGCCAGCTTATCTTCAACAGCCATGTGGCTGTTTATATCAATAATTTCTGTAACCGCTTCATCAATAAAATCTTGCACCTAAAAGTATGAATTGGAAAGACTGTAGAAAAAGAATACCTTTGGTATAGAAAAATCCAAAGCCGTCTCAAGAAATCCTGATGTAACCCAATGTAAAGATCGAATCCGATCCTGCAACGAAAGGTCAGCGGCTTCATCATCGGAACTAAATTAGTGGTTGAATTGGTACTAGTTTCCAATAGCGATCGCAAATGACAGGGGTCTGTTGCAATTCATGGAAGGTTGAAAGTGAAAAATAGGAAGTGGAAAGTCGCCAAATTATAACTGAAAAATTCACTTTTCGAAAAAACGAAAAGTAGAAACTCCAATGTTATTTCGACTTTCTACTTTTTTTGAATAGTGAACGTTCACGGTCCAAAAAAAGTGGAAAGAGGGAGTAGAAAGTGGAAGTAAAAACATCGAACTTTTTATTTTCCGAAAAAACGGAAAGTGAATTTTCAATTATAATTTGGCGACTTTCCATGAATTGCAACAGGTCCTGGATCAGAAAAAAATTTTCGGATTTTAACATCATTTACATCGTTTTTATGAGGGGAATCGATTGCGCGCATTCCCGAAGCGTGAAAATGCTTCCCTTACCTGGATTTAGGGTCGGGAAGTTGGTGTATTATAGCGAAAATCGAAAAAATCAACTTTTTTTCGCTTCAATACACCAACTTCCCGATCATAAATCCGGGTAAAGGAAGCATTTTCACGCCTCGGAAATGCGCGCAATCAATTCTTCCGCATAGAAAAATGGGATAAACGACGCTTTTCCGGTTCCGGTTAAAATCCGAAAAAATTTCGGATCCAGGAGTCTTCATTTGCTGTAGCTATTGGAAACTAGTATCGTTTAATCTAAACTTGTAAGAAACCAACCGAGAAAAAAATAGTGCAGAATAAGCTTCGGTACAAATATACTTCTCGAGCTCATTCATAAAATGGCTCATGTTAAACTCCTTTGGCAGCGACTTAATCCGTAATAAGCGGTCCTTCATTTCTTGATAAAAAGCTTGAACGATTTCAGAAAGCTCATCCATTGATAAGTTGTCTCCCTA
>JAQGBS010004296.1:0-10453 GCA_034698545.1 Acrobeloides obliquus
TGTTTACCTTCCTTATAAGACTTGTCAGTAACAGCATATCTATACTGTCCATTACACTTCTCAGCTTTAAATTTATAAATAGAAAATTCCGGTAGACCAATTTCTGGATTGCGCATAACCGGATTCAGCGAAAACCATGTTACATTAACAATCTTCTCTATATAGGCATCTAAAATCAAAAAGGATAATTTTTCCTGTTTTTTTATACAGGACTTACAACTTAGCACCCGTATATAACAAACTTGAGAATCCATAGGGTAATTTATCAAGTCCAAACTGCATGCAACTGTTAAAGTGACCCTAAAATTGATCAATTTTACGGTTCAAATACATACAAGTACATCCATCCCCTCGATGGTTTGTCCATGGCCGAGTGGCTACAGTGACAGAAAAATTTCATGGAATTTAGACAACATTAAATTTGAAGCGAGATTCGAAACCGCGACCTATAAACTCCAGATCTGTCACTTTAGCCACTCGGCTATGAGTCAAACCTCCAAACCACCATGATATGGTACATGTTTTGAAGCGCTCGGTGAGCTGAATCGATTTTTTTAAATTTTGACCCTTGCCAACACCTTTTTTGAATTTGATGCACCGCGATCTTAGTCCCAAAAACGGAAAATTTTTCAATTTTTACAAGAACGGGGGTTCCTCTCCTTTGGCTACACCACTTTTTTATACCTAATCGAATAAGCTAATGTTCCATCAGGAGCAATAAATAAATTAAAATTTGGTACAGTGACATGATGAAAATGGGCATTTCTAGCATTTGCAAAGTATAAATCAGGCAACCTAAAAAATTTTCTATCGTTAGAAGAAGGAAAAATTCATCACCGTACCATAAAGATTGCCTAACCTTGTCATCATTAATCATAATGTAATCTGGTCCAGTATGTCTTAAATCTGGGTCTATCCAACTCATATATAAATATAAATCAACGTCGAAGGACTAAAGTTGGGGTTTTTAATCAAGTCATTATCGTTATTTCCCTGATTCAATAAAAATTGTTTATTGAAAAGATTGTTCAAACATTATAAAGTTCAAACTTTTTCTATTTTTATTGATTTTTTAGGGGAAAATTTCTTAATGTAAAAATTTTGAGCTCATTAAAAATAAAAAATGGTTTGAATATAAAAAGAAATAGATTTGAAGATTAGACTTAGGTCTAGGCTTAGGTTTAAGCTCAGACTTAGACTTAGACTAAAGACTAGGCTTAGTCCTAGATTTAGATTTAGGCTTAAGTTTAGACTTAGACTTAGGCTTAAGACTAGGCTTAAACCTAGGTTTAGACTTAGGCTTAAGTAGGCTTACGCTAGTCCTAGACTTAGGCATAGGCCTATTCTTAAGCTTAAGCCCAGGCTTAGGCTTAAGCCTAGATTTAGGCCTAGGTTTAGGCTTAGGCTTAAGACTAGGCTTAGGCCTAGACTTAGGCTTAAGCCTAGGCTTAGACTTGGTTGGCTTAAGCAATAGGTTTAAATAGCTATTCAAAATTTACTTTAAAAACAAAAAATGCTCCACTTTTATGCATTTTCATAATACTAATAAAAATTGTCAACTTTTTTCCAAGTGGACTGATCCTTTAAATTCATATTTTTATGGCCTTGTTTTGATTTCACCAAAAGTGGAATTTTTAAATACCGCCTGGAGACTAGTTGCGATTATAATGTGGCCTTTTATGTTATTTTTGTTGGTTTTCAACTTACCATCTGTGTTTCTTGGAAATTACCCAAGCTTTCCAAGTACATTCCAATGTTAACTTTTAAAGCTTTGCTATCTTCGGATCTTGGTGGTTTTTTCAAATGTTCACTATAAGACCAAAATTGGTGCACACGCTCTTGTTGATATGATAAAGAGCTAAAAAAGCAAAGAATTTTTGAGATATTTTATGTTATGAGCGACCTAAGGACCATTTAAAAAAAACTTGGAAGTCTTATTATTGGTATTCTTGATCGAACACAGGTTATTGCAAAATCTTCTGGACGTAAGAGGGATCCGAACCCGTCTAGTGTCAATGATGCCAAAACTCCTGGCAGATCACCAGACTACTACATTAACTACTTGTTGAGAAATGCTAGTTTTTAAGCTGGAAATGCTCCGAAAATAAAAATTTTTGGTGAAAAAATAGCTGTTTTTTTGACATTTTTGTTGAAAAAATGTGGAAATTTTGACAATTTTGATGAAACATCATAATGGCGGACCCGCCCATAGCCACGAGCTGCAAAATTTTTTTGCGGGTGAGTTTCAAATTTAGAGGCAAGCGACTCCCCCCTTCACATGAAATTCGGAGAGGGGGAGTTGTACATTTGTGGTCTGGCTACGCCTCTGAGAGGGGAGCAAGGCAATTTTTTCTTTTTAAACTTACATAAAATTCATAACCACTAAAGTTAAAACCTTATAAAATATTCTGGGATTCATTGGTCAATAAAAAATATGTGTCAAAAAATAATAATTTTTAAAAATATCATATTTATCTTTTTTCGCATATTCTAAACAAAATATAAAAATAAAGAAAATGTGCAAAAATATACGGCCACATCAAAATTATCCTCCAAAATAACGTAAGAAAACAAAGGAATAATTGCTTTCATCCTTTCCATCATACTTCAAAAATTGGCCTCATAAATAATTTACACAACTTAAACGCATTTGTTAGTAAAAAAGTAATCACACAGTTAGAGTGGCAAAAATCCTTGCGACTAGCTTTAGCTCAGGGATGCATATGGAACGAAATATACTACGCCTGGGGGACGCACTTAAAGAACCACTTTTGAACCGAATTTTTGTTCAAAAGTGGAAAAGAAAGTACACTGTGGGGCAACCACTTTTTGCTTTGGAAATAAATTCCAATTCGGCAGCCCTGAGGAGATATTTGACATACAAAATTGCATAAAATTTTTTAATGTGTTTGTGTATTGAAGCGAAAGGATTGATGCCATTTGAATTTCTGATTCAAATCTATTTATTGAAAAGAATTATTTTTAAAAAATCCATTTTTACAAAGATCTTAAAATTCTCATAAAATGATTTTTTTAAATAATTCGTTTCAATAAACAGATTTGAATCAGGAATTCAAACGGTATCAATCCCTTCGCTTCAATACACAAACACATTTAAAATTTTTATGCAATTTTGCATGTCAGGCAATTTGTAAAAGTATGACTGCGCCGAACACGCCAAACGGGTCCCAATTAGGCTTAGGCCTAAGCCTAGGCTTACTTACTTTCTTTTCCACTTTTGAACCAAAATTCGGTTCAAAAGTGGACTGGTCTTTTAACAGGAATAAAATTGTCGAAGAATTTTTTGAAAATGCACTATATAGGGGTAAAAATTGACAAAGAACATGCTGGAACTATTATTTTTATGTCAAACTCACTGGAAATCTTACTTATTTTAGAATTCAAAAAGTCAGTAAAATAAGTAAATTCAAAGGTTACCAGTGAGTTTGACATAAAAAATAATAGTTCCAACGTGTTCCTCGTGAATTTTTACCCCTATATAGTGTATTTTCAAAAATTTTTTAAATGTTTTTACTTCGGCATTTTTATTCCTGTTAAGTGAGCCTCCAGACGAAGTAGCTCCCATGTTTTCGTGTCAATATACAGACTTTTTCTTTTTTGGGAGTATAACCTGTATATCTACTTTCCAGTGGCCAAAATCGAAAAATTCTGCCCCTCAGGCATAGTAGCTCCGAAATATGTTTATGGACGAAAATGTTTAACATTTAAAATTTTTAACGTCGATATTTAAAAAATGTAGATTCTTGGCTTTATTAGGAGCAAAAGACTTGACGGGCAAATAAAAGAATCGAGATGTGGATGATGAAAGCAATGGAGTAATGGAATTATCCATCAAATATAAAGGCTAATGTTATGTTGTTGTTCCTCTGGTTTCCTAATAAAGAGAAGAAAATGGAAAGGATACGCATTTTTATGGCAGAAAAAAATTAAAACGTTTCAATTTACGCTTAATGGATCAGAGAATTGCTTAAATATGCTGGTAGAATGAAGAGAAAAAATGATCTATTCTCTTCATTATACAATCAAACCTCGATATAATGACACTCCAAGTGGGAGGTCGTTATATCGAATTCAACGGGGTGTCGTTATATAAAGTTGTTTAAAGAAAAACACATATTCTTTATGGGTGAAGTAAAACATTATTTTTCTCAGGACAAATAAAAAGATCGAAATGTGGATGATGAAAGAAATAGAGTAATAGAATTATCCAACATTTTATTTCAAGCTCACTGCGAAAGTACCATCGAAAGCCACCGTATTAGTGGACTGTAAAAGTTCTAACCATTCGGGTGTTGCAAATATAAGAAATCTAGTTCTATCTTGAAAGCCAGAGTCTCGATAAAACAGTGGTGCACCGTAACCTGTCCTAATTTGTTCCAGTTGCTCGATTGCTCGAGTTGTGTGAACAAGCGATCTTTTTTATGGTAAACTCCACATCGTTACCAACCTATACCACGATGTAGAGAGTGGTGAGAGAAGCAAAATGAGGGGTCGATCATGGGTTCAGCCCCTAAGGTTAATTTTTACAGGGGGTACTTCCTGTTCCTTATGGATTGAGGTAAAAAAACAAAGTACTATTTTTTGGCCTTTTTAACGGAAAAACGCGCTAATTTCTACTACAACAGGGTTTTCGGCCATGGAGAATTCAATGATAACATATAATTGATGCACGACCACGCAGAGATGCCATGCACGTCCACGCTTTAAGAGCCGATAGGCGCTCAGTACTCTTTTAAAAAAAGTTAAAAATTAGCGTTTTAAAAATCACACGACTCTTTAAAAATATCACAAATTCAACCATCAACAACCTCCCCAAATTCGTTAACCAAAAAATCCTTTTTAAAAATTCTAGTCCATAAATGCCGTATAATTTTATCCCATGGATAAATGTACTCCCACAAGGCCTTCATCAAACTTCCAAACAAATCAAATTTAAATAATGAGAGAGTGTAGAAAAAAAGACGAGAGTGGTCTTTGAAATTTCAAATTTTACTGGTTGTAATCCTTTTTTGTTTATTCAATCAACTGGCTACACTTTTGAGGTTTTTCCTATTGCTTTTGGACTCAAACAATGTTAAAGTTTGTTTATTAGAATGAATGAGAAAAAACTAGGTTAGCATGCATCAAGAATTAAAAAAATATCACATATATAAGACTTTTTTATTACTGAAAAAAATTTATCATCATGGTGCAGAGGCAAGTGTTCCAAAATTTACGCTCAAAAGAGCAAGGATTCGATCCCACAGGGTCAAAATTTTTTGCCTGATTTAAAAAAGTTGTTAAAGAAAACTACATAAAAAATTGGTCATAGAATTTTTGCCTTTCATTTTTTATCTTGAAACACTATCCACTGAGCCATATAGTCATTACAAAGTGAACCAAAAAAAACTTTCAAAAATCCACATATAAGGGGTATTTTCATGCGAGATCGATTTCTCGCATGAAAATACCTCTTATAGGTGGTTTTTGATAACAAATTTTTGAAAATTTTTCACCAAAAACGCAAAAGTACGGTTTTTTGGCTCACGCTGTAGTTCGATTCCATAGAGGTCAGCTACCGCATGTCCCAATGGACAGTATTTTAATGGCAAAAATTCTATGGCCAATTTTATGGGTTTCCTTTGACAACTTTTTTGAAACGTTCAAAAACATTGCTTCTAGGGGGATCGGACCCTCGATCATTTATGTAAAAGTGAGACTCTTGCCACTGCACCATGGATCATGAGTTATAATCGCGTGAGAAATGTCCTATACGGCGGATAAAATGCCGAAAAGGTACAGGCAAGGGTCAAAATTTTAAAAAAATCGACTTAGCTCCCCGAGTGTTTCAAAACGAGTATCATATCATGGAGTTTTGAGGTAAGACTCATGGCCGATTGGCTAACTTGTTCAGCCTTCACTCATAGGGCGCGGATTCGATCCTGCGCCCAAACGTCATTTTTATTTTGTTGTCAAAGTTCATAAAAAATTTTTGCATATCCACATTTTTATTCGGAGAACACATTGGCGCTAATATTAAGTACTTCTATACAAAATTTTCTTGAAATTTGGAGAAAGATTTTTTTAGATTTCTCGATTATGCGGGGAACACGATTATTTTTTTAAGAAAACTTTCGGAAAAATCGAAAAATCCAAAAAATTTTTTCTAATTTTTTCAAAAGTTTTCATGGAAAAATAATAACGCCAACTTGCTCCCTGCTTAAAAATGTGGATATGCAAACATTTTCATACTTTTTACAACAAAATAAAAAAAACTTGGGCGTGGAATTGAACCCGAGCCCTATAAATGAATGCAGAGCATGTAGCCAATCGGCCATAGGTCAACCCCAAACCCCATGGTATGGTACTCGTTTTGAAGCGCGCGGCAAGCTGAGTTGATTGGTGAAATTTTTTCAAATTTTGACCTGCACTTTTGTCCTCTTTGGTATCCGTCCATTAGTTATGGAAACAAAAAATTAAAATTTGATCCTTTTTAGAGAAAATATATTAAAATTTCATATATCCAAACTTTTCCCTAGCTTGACTAAAATTAAAAGTTATCCTCATTTCTTACATTGCCAAAACCAGTAAAACAAAAACTCTCCCGATTTGTCAAAGAATTAAAGAAAAAAGCTTAACTTATCGTCTTTAAAAAATTTTTCTTTGTTTATACACTACCTTTTGACATAAAGTGTAAAAAATTTGGAGGCACATTTGACTCTCTTACAACCGAGCAATTTGATGAATGAAGGCTAGAAGTTAATGACGCAAAAAAAGTGCTCTGAAATGGATTGAAACGAAAATTGAATAGCAAGAATAGATTATAACAAATGAATATGAAATATTATTGAGATTAAACGGCAAAAAAAAGTTCAGACAAAATGTTATTAGGATCAGAAATCGTGAAGAGAAGCCAATTCATGGAACATAAATTCCATGGATAGTGGCAGTGTCGTACCAGAGGGGACAAAGAGAGTAATTACCCCTCTTACCCAGTGTCATAAGGAGAAGGGTCGGCTAGAGGAATTCACAAAAAAGTGATTTTTATATCATACTTTTACAAGGGAACGGATAAAGTCTGTTGCTTAAGGAATTTTTGAAAAATAACACCGCCAATCGATAGAGTGTGTTGAAAAACGGTAGTACCCCAATTTTTGTGAAAATCGGAGATACCCTTTTCGAGAAAATTCAATTCAAAGTTTACTAAAAACGGTTTTGGTTTGTATATTGACACGAAAACATGATTTTTTAAAAACGTGTCCAAAAGATTCGAGCGATAGCTCAAAAAATTCCTTAGCGCATGCTGAATAACTTTACTTTTTATGAAAACCTTATATAAACTTTTTGTTTTTTTGCTCGATGTCAAAAAGTTTAGTAAAGATTTTCTTCCAAATACAAAGGTTTTCATAAAAAGTGGTGAAAACTATAGTTACTCAGCATGCGCTAAGGAATTTTTTGAACTATCGCTCGACCCATTTAGACACGTTAAAAAAAATCGAGTTTTTGCATCAATATACAAATCAATTCAAACAAAAAATTTTGAATTTTTTTAATATCAAAATCGTGTTTCTCACATAAAAATATCCCTAGTAGGTGTCTTTTTGATGGTCAAACAATTTTGCGCAATTTCTTGGACCGTACTTTCAAACTCAAATTTTCGTTTCAATACTCAAACCACTTTGAAAATTCAAAAAATATGTCCACAAACGGGGTGATAGGACTAAAAGTTACAAAAGACCGTATTTGATTAGTTTTGCATTTTTGAGATATCGAGCTTTCTTATTGGGGAACTCATACTTGAACACCCTGTATATCAAGTTAAAGAGGACCCTTCTCACTCATTTTTACCCTTGTATAACATGTCAAAATCTAATAAACCAATTAATAGGAAAAATTTTTCATAATTTTAAAATTTTAGCCATTCATCAATAAATACAACAATTACACTTAAAAATTCCTATACTCAATCTCCGAAAAATCTCAATGCTCAACTCAAATTACATAACAATACATTTATTTTAAAGTTCGTTGCTCGAGAAATTTGCCATCCACAAAGTGTCTCATCAATCTTTGCTTATTACACTTTGAACTGCGGAGTTTGCAAGATGGTCAAGTCAAATGAGAGAATTTGAAAGTTTGTCTCCGAACAACAAAATAATGAATCAAATGAGGTTTTTAACTAAAAATTAACTTTTTCTAAAAAGGACCCATATAAGGGTAATTTGATGCAGGGAATCGATTGCGCGCATTTCCGAAGCGTGAAAACGCTTCCTTGATTCAGGGGATAGGGTGGGTATATTGAAGCAAAAATAAACTAAAGTTCCGATTTTCGCCAGAAAACAGGTTTTTTAGGAGTTTTTCTATGCGAGAAATCGATTGCGCGCATTTTTGAGACATGAAAAAATTTTCCTGACACTGATTTAAGCGATTTTCGTTATGAAATTTTTTGGGGAGCATACTCCTTATACCTTCCAGTGGCTCTTAGGCCTTCTTTTTGGTTCTATATTGTATTCTGTCTTCCTTAATACTCATCAAAATTCATAGAATGTCTAAATTAGCTACAATCGATTCTTCTATAAACGATTCGAAAAGAGCTGTATATATTTTACGCTATAATAGCTGTTATTTACTATTGTACTTTTCTGCGACTCTTTTACAAGCTTGATGGTATTCTTTTATATAACTGGACATTATGCGATACCTTTCTCACCCCATATGTGACCATATTGCCTATCCAGGAAACTATGAATTTAATCATTGTAATTTGTGATGTTGTTGTCATACTAGTGATGTTAAAATCTTATAGAGAAGAGGTTAAACGCATGGTTTCTAAAAGTTTTATGTTTGCACAGAGGAAGTGTTTTAAAAAATGGACAACAACAGTTGCGAGTATTGAGCCATATACGGTACGTTATACAGGGCAGAGCCGTATCTAGGATTCAGATTTGAGAGGGGGATGACTCTTTTTAGGTTGGGGAGGGGGTTCTTGCACAACCATGTCAAGCAATTTTTGATTATTTTATTCTCACTTTATTAATACTTATAAAAATCCATAGAATGCCTAAATTAACCAATGTCGATTCGACTATATAATAATTTTCTGGGGGTAAATTTATGCGGGGAATCAATTGTGAGCATCCCCAAGCTTGAAAACGCTTCCCTGATCCTGAATCAGGGAATCGGAGTGCGCGTATTAAAGCGAAAATCGAAAATTTTTAGATTTTTTGTCTGAAAATGATTTGCTGGGGGTAAATTTATGCGGGGAATCGATTGCGCGCATTCTGAAGCTTGAAATACTTCCCTGATCCTGATTCAGTAAATCGGGGTTTGTATATTAAAGCGATGACCAACTTTTGCTATAAAAAATAAATTTTTTTTGATTCAGGATTAATTTTCAAGCTTCGAGGATGCGCGAATCAATTCCCCCGCATAAATTTACCCCCAGATAATTTTTCGGATGCTGTTTGCACTCACAAAATCTCTCTAAGCTAACCCCTGTATTTTCGGGGGTTAACCTTCAAACCTGATCAAAAGGAATAATGCCTGTTCGGGGGCTAACCCCCAAAATTACATGAGGTTAACCTCAAAATTTTTTCGGTGGTTAACCCCCAAAAAAACATGTACTATTCCGTTTGATCAGGTTTGAGAGTTAACCCCCGAAAATACAGGGATTAGCTTAGATTAGCTTAGAGAGAGAGTTTGTGAGTATGGAAATGAAATCGTTTCATTCGTATCGTTTTACTTGTTTCATTTGCATTCGTTCTATCTGTGTTCGTTTCATTCGTATCGTTTTAAATCTTTTGTTTCATTCGAGTCTATGCCGAACTTTGGGACAAACCTGTAGAGTAGTATTTAAAAAATGAATTTAGGTCAAAAGAACAAAATTTTTTGGCAATTAATGCATCTATTTTCCAATATAAAAATTTTAAAAGAATAATAAAGCATATCACCCGTAATAAATGGAATTGTGGTATACAACAATCAAAAAATCTCAATAAATTTTCCATACAAAAGCATTGCCTAAGCACAAAAATAAGAAAAAAGTTGAAATTTGAATAAATTGAGCTTTATTCGAGCTATCTGATAGGATTTCTTCATTTAAGCTGATTTCACGATACTTGAAGTGATGTTGGACCAAGTTTGAAGGATTATAGGAATATGGTCTTAGGGTCACATTGAGATAGGCAGATGGGTAATATTTCGTGATGATTACAGATTTGGTTACTGGAAAGTAGTTAGGATGGTCGAAAGTAACCTAAAAAAGGAAGATTTATAGCTTATTTCACTGAAAGAGAAGTCCGGGTGCATAGCATAATGGCTAAAGCTCGCGCTATGCACTCCAATGGGAAAAAATTTGCAATTTTTCAACGAAAGGAAGGAGGATAGTGCTCCTTGTCTCTTCTGACTACCCATACATTATATTTTCCTGGAGTGACCAGTCTCCAATAGTCAC
>JAQGBS010004297.1:0-10452 GCA_034698545.1 Acrobeloides obliquus
ATCCCGGGGTACCACGAAACTTTTTATTGAATCAGGCAACGTGTACATTAGCTTTTTTTAGGCATCCCTGCGTGGTCGTATGGATGAAAAATCAGGATTAGTTAGTACTAATCCTTATTTTTCCGCCATACGACCACGCGGGGATGCATCAAAAAAGCTATATAAGGATCCATGCTTCTTTTCATTTCAATGTACATGTTGCCTGATTCAATAAAAAATTCCGTGGTAGCCAAAAAATTTTCGACTATTTTTTTTTTAGCTCCACTTCCGTCTCAAAATCCAAATTCACTAAACGACGAGTTAGCTATACTTGAAGCAATAAGAAAAGTTCAAAATAAAGAGGTTTCACTAGGAATTTTTCTTACATGAATAATTTCTTCAGATCGAAGTGCGGCGAAGTCCACCTGATTTAAATCCAGAAATTTTACAAATGAGAACGAAGATTCAACAGCTCGAAGCTCGTTTGACTGAACAACAGGAACTGTTAGCAAAGCATGAGGTTGAAGAAAAAGAGATCAAGTTAAAAGTAAACGAATTAATGTTTTCGTCTCAATACACAACCTTCATTTTAGAAACTCTTGGATGTGATCAAATTCGGCAAGACACGTTCTAGTAGAATAAGCTCATTGCAAAAGCATTTCAGATACTCGCCGACTGATCATGATGAATTAAAGTAAAGTCTGTTTCATGGAGAGGTTCCAAAAGCATAGCCTAGTGGATAGCATTACAGACTTCGAGTTTGAAGAGCCGGTTTCAATCCTGCTCGGAGCCAAATCTTTTTGACTCGTCCAAAATTGATGAAAATTGTTGCCTAGGGGTAATTTTATACGAAGAACACAATGGTGATATTATTTTTTCATGAAAATTTTTGTAAAAAATAGAAAAATCAGTTTTTTCAAAAACATCAAGATTTAAGTAAAATAGGTAAAAAAAATTGATTTTTTTATTTTTTACAAAAATTTTCATGAAAAAATAATATCACCATCGTGTTTTTCGCATAAAATTACCCCTAGGCAAAAATTTTCATCAATTTTCGAAAATGTCAAATTCTTATTCTCTGCATGTTTTTACCCCTGGAGGAGTCATTTCCAGAAAAATTTTTCGCGTGGGTGGCCCCCGTATTGTGTAGTAGCTCCCAACCCTGTAAGTGTCATTGAATTTTTAGACTTGATGCTTCACCACTTCCATCCTTCAATGAAAGCAAATGCGAGTGCATACCTGTTGATATAGAAAAATTGAAGGGAAAATGGAGTCAAGCTCTAGCTTCTGGGCAGCTTTTGAAGAAAATGAGGTTTAGTATAGGGCAATTGTTGGATACTCAAAAGGAGACGCATCTCAATTGCACTACTTTAGAAAGTAAACTTTCAGGAGTTGCACAAATTCCAATGCTACATTTAGTTGGACATGCAAAGAAGAGCGATTCTTTTCAATATGCCCATTTTGTGTGGACATTTCGTACTTCTCCAGGATCTCAAAATTATAGGGTTGATTATTTTGATCATGAAAAAAACAGAGTCTTGTATTTTAGTTACAAGGAAATTTGATCTTGCTGGAAAGTAATCAAATGATATTTCGAAGTTCTGATTTCAATGACAATATTATCAACATTCCAAGTAAGACATTTTACACTACAAACTACAAGTAATTTTTTCACACTACACTTTTTCATACTACAAACACGGCGTACAAAACATCCGAAAACATGAAGGCAAGGTTCAAAATTTAAAAAAAATGTCGCCAATCGACTCAACTCGCCGAGCGCTTCAAAACGAATACCATATCATGGGGTTTTGGGGGGGGGTTGCCCATGTCCGAGTGGCTAAAGCGCTCTGCATTATTTATAAGACACGGGTTCGATCCTGCGCCCAAAAGTCATTTTTTTATTTTGTTGTCAAAAGTCATAAAAATTTTTGCATATCCAAATTTTTATGCGCAGAATAGCAAAATTTTTCATGCTTCAAAAATGCGCGCAATCGATTCTCCAGCATAAAATTACGGTTATTCTGATATAAAAATAAGAGACTTTTTTCTCGATGCAATTTTGAAAAGCCGGGAAATCATGGTACAAACCAATTGTTGTGACAACAAAAATAAATGCTTAATTTTAGTTTGTATACTAAAATCTGGTCAGACGGAAACTTCGTACAACTACCTCGTCGTCGTCGATTCAAATTGTAAGTAGATCGGAAATTTAGAGTAATTTGATCATCAAAATTGATCAAAAATGCATGTTTTGACTCTATGTGCCAGTCCTTGCGTCAGAAGCAGCTGCTGCGTGACTAAACAGCTGCTGCGTAGACCAAACAGCTGCTGTTTGGTCCACACAGCAGCTGATTAGGTCACAACGCAGCAGCTGCTGTCTGAGGCAAGGACTAGCCCTATTACAATCGAAAACTCGTTTGCATTTTGATGAGATCCCCTTTGATCTACAAGTAGTTTTTGAAAAAACGATCAAATTTTGATCAAAACTGGGGGTAACGATCAAAATTGGAGGGTCTACTTGTAGATCTAAGGGGCCTCATCGAAATGCAAGCAAGTTTTCGATCATAATCGAGTAAAAACATACAGTTTGGATCGATTTCGATGATCAAAATTTCTGATCTCTAAATGTAAGCTGAATTTGTTATGTTGCTTTTCATAAACAAAATAATATTCCAGACATTTTCTAATTTTTAGCCTGTAATCAAGCAAGCCTGTTCGTAAAAGAAGCTTTCTTCGGAGAAACCTATCATGAATTGACGAAATTTTTACAACACGTAAGTTTTTGTTTAGTGTGAAACAATTTATAAAGGGTTCTATTTTTTGGCACTAAAAATTTTTTCTTGGCACCAATATTTTGGATTCGGATTCAGAATCTGAATTCTGGATTCTGATTCTCAATTTGGGTTCTGAATTCGGATTCTGAATCCGAATTCTGATTCTCAATTTGGATTCTAAATTCGGATTGTGAATTCTGAATCCGGATTTGGATTTTCAGAATCCGGATTCGGATTCTGAATTCTTTCTGATTCAGAATCCGGATTCTGATTCTGGATGTGGATTCTAAATTGGAATCCGAATTCAGAATCCGAATTTAAAATCTAGATTGAAAATCAGAATCCGAATTCAGAATCCAGGTTGAAAATCAGAATCTGGATTCAGAATCAGATTCAAAATCCCGAATCCAATCCAAAATCTGAATTCAGAATACGAATCTAGAATCCGAATTCAGAATCCAGATTCAGAATCCAGAATTTGGATTCGAATTCTGAATCCGGGTTCAAAATCCGAATTTAGAATCCAGATTGAAAATCAGAATCCGGATTCAGAATCAGATTCCAGATTTAAAATCCAGAATCCGAATTCAGAATTCGAATCTAAATTCAGAATTAGATTCCGGATTCAAAATCCAGAATCCGAATCCAGAATATTGGTGCCAAAAAAATTTGCGATTTATAAATAGTATGTGTTGTTTCAGTTCATTTCGAATTAATTAGTCAAATTTCGAAACCTCGTGGTTTTTGTGAAAACGTTACCGCATGATGTGATAACGTTATCACAAAAATCGTTATCACTGTTATATATTAGGCCTATGATCATGCTTACCCTCATTTAGCACTTTGAACATTACTATCTATAGGTGATGAGCAAAAAATACCCAGGGTACCGGCGTCTTTGTTTGAAAGCAACAATGGTCCCATCCGAAACACCGAATGTCCAGATTTTTTTGAAAAATCTCCATTGATTACTAAAAAATCCAATTAACCATACTTATGAGTCTGTTTTTTAGAAGATTAGCTCAAATGAGATGGATCTAATGGAATCTGTGGAGCATGCGTCCAATTGTCCTGCCTATTAAAACCATCCCACTGATAACACTCGAAAACAGAAGACAAGGGAGAATCCAGGTTCAAAGGGGGTCTATACCCCTTGGTCCCCACATAAAAAACCCCTAAAGGGCTCGTTTTTAGAAAAAAATAAAAAATTTAAAAAAGCCACTTTTTTGGGCCACCCTGTAAAAAAGATAAAAAAATTGTTCAAAAATCTAATCCCACATGTTTTTTCTATAAAGTTTTTCTTTTGTTGTTGCTTGTAAACTGATGTATTTTTTCCTGCTTGATTATTTATCGAATTTCCAATCTTGTTCAAACCTTAACAAAATGATTGAGTTGTTCGAAAATTTCTTTACAATTATCCGGTGGTTTTGTTGTCTCGGGTGGTTTATTTGTTGCTATAAAATTATTTTATTGTTCAAATTTTTTCCTAAAAATCATTAATTTAAATTTGACTTTGATTTATGTTCTCCATTTATTCGAAAATTCTTGCGTAGCGATTTTTTGGCCAAATTTCAATTTTTTGGGCAAAATTCAAAAAAGTTCTTGCGTAGCGCATTATTAGATCACTTTGAATTGCTCTGTTTTCCAGTTTGTTTGCTCATGTTCGAAGAGTTGATACTTCTTGTTTAAGAACCTTATTGTAAATATAGTTCCTGTGTAGTTTTGTAGTCATCATTTGAAATAATAATAAAAAATTTGAAGTACAGTTGACTGGCGATTCTATCCAAAACAATTGCCCCGTTAGACAACAAGAGTCGTATTCGGGTTTGTAGGGAGCACAACTCTTTTTTAGATTTGATGAGCAATACTTTTTTCAGATTTGAGGAAGTCTTACTCAGTGGAATCTGATTCTGAATTACTGCGTTAAAATAATCTTCAAGAAAAATTTTGACGATTAAACGTATTAACTCTTAATACAAGCAAAATTCTAAAAATAATCTCTGGCGGACGACTAGCATAGAAAACGTGTGCGCAAATGCTTAAATGAATTATAGTTACGCTTGAAAAAGTCCTTTCTTGAACATACAGTAATTGAAATCGTTCTCCGTTCCTTGATTCAATTAAGGCCGAGCACCTTAATTTTATCGATTCTCAGTTCTTCAACGTCAATCAAAATATTTACGTTTTTGCATATTTCTGTTCATTTTGAGTACCATTGTGTCAGTTTATTCAAATAAAGAACTCCAATGTTTCCTTTGCTCGATAACAAAAATTTTGTCCTGGAAAACGGAGTCCCCAGATATTCTACAACCTATTGCTACGCAATAAGCAATTGCACGAACATAATCACTTTTTACCCCCAATTCAAATTGTTGTTGGAGTAAAAGGTGATTATGTTCATGCAAATTATTAATCCTTCTGCCATTATCGAAGTAGGAACGTAAGTAAAGATTTGTGTTTTAAAACGTGAAACTCTGAGACAAAATTCTAGGGCTGTTATGCTGGCAATTGCTGTTACAGTAAATTCTGAATCGCTATAAACTTTGAGATAATCACGTTTGAAGTTGGCGATTTTTGAATCTGTCGCCAAAACCCTGATTCAATATGGGGAACACGAATTAGAAGGTATTTAGGGTAATTTTATGCGAAAAATCGATTGCGCGCATTCCCGAAGCGTGAAAATGCTTCCTTGATCCTGATTCAGGGAAAAATGGTGTGTTCATTGGCGGCAAATTCAAAAATCGCCTAAATAATAAGATAAGCCTAAGCTTTTTTACATTCAAAAAAACTTTTTATAAAAATATTTTATAAAAATAGTTCAAAAATTTTTAATCACATTATAAATCTAAATCGTCTAATTTTTTGTACACAGGGGTTTTCGGGAATGGGGAACACGAATCCGAAGGAATTTTTCATTTTTGACATCAGGGATGCCCTACGCGGAGGGGGATTCCAAAAAGTAATACATACTTTTTTGTTGCACAAAAAGTGCAGCTCGGTATCGGAGAGTGCTGCAGGATCTCCCTATTGCAGCTCGTTATCAGAGAGCGCCGTAGACGCTCCTAATGTAGCCGGCAGTAGAAAGCGCTAGAGGCGCTCCCAGGTGCAGATTGGTAGCGGAGAACGCCGAATGCGCTCTCAAATCAGATTGGTAAAGTAGAGCGCCACAGGCGTTCCCAAGTGCAGATTGGTAAAGTAGAGTCCCCATGCGCTTCCTACTGTAGCTCGGTAGAGCGCCATAGGCACTCCCACATGCAGATGTAGAGTAGATCGCGGCAAGCGTTCACAAGTGCAGTTCGATAGCGGAGAGCGCCACAGACGCTCCGAAGTGTAGATTGGTAGAGTAAGGCGCCACAAGCGCTCCTAGGTGCAGATGTAGAGTGCCGCAGGCGCTCACAAGTGCAGCTCGATAGATTTTTTTGTACTCGGTGGTTTTCGGGTATGGAAAACACGAATTACAAGGTATTTAGAATAATTTTATGCGAAAAATCGATTGCGCGCATTCCTGAAACGTGAAAATGCTTCCTTGATCCTGATTCGGGGTGTATTGAAGCGAAAATCCGAAAATGTTTGATTTTCGCTTCAATACACCGATTTCTTCCCTGAAACAGGGTCAAGGAAGCGCTTTCACGGTTCGGGAGTGCGCGCAATCAATTCCCCGCCTAGAAAAACTTAAGAATCGACGGTTTTCTCATAAAAATCCGAAAATGCTTGATTTTCGCTTCAATACACCATAAAAAGTGCTAATTTGTGGTATTTTCTCTTTAAAAAATCGAAATTAAAAGCTTTTTCAATAAAATTTTTTGCAAAAAAAATCGTGTGACCGTGGCAATCGAATGAGCCTATGGGCGACTGACAAGGATTTAAACTCGATTTTTGGCGAATTTTTGAAAGTAGAGAATAAATTTTCTAACATACTGTATTTGCATTTCTAAAGCCAAATCAGGTATGCTCTATCAGAATATAACGGACTTTTTCAAAAATTCGAGTTTGAGCTCGCACGTATTCCTTGTAAGACGATTGAAGCTTGACCTCCAGTCATGACTTAATCTTATTTTTTGGATCATCCCTTGTAAACGATAATTTTTAACCAGACTAATGAGCTTTAGAAATCGTGTGTATGTTTTATTCTAAAATATAGTCTACCGAGTTGAGTGTAGTAAGATAAAGCAGTAATGTGGCATGTTTATTCAACTTTGAGTGGTTCGACACCTTATCTAAAGAATTACTTATAGTGTATTGACTACGGCGGTTTCCTTCCACCTAATAGGTGCGGTTCGAATCCCACTTGCGTCCTAATTATTTTGTCTTTTTACAAAATTTTCTTTATTTTTTATCTTTAATTTTTTTACAATTTTAAACAAATACAAAATATTGAAAATCATAAAATTTATATTTTTTAACATTTTTTACTCAAACAACAACGACCACATACAATTAAACAAAACAAAGATGGTGATTAACAAAAAAGGTTTCTGAACGCCCTTTACTTGGATCTGAATAACGACAAAGATCTTTAAAAAATACGACTATTTTATTACTTTTAATATTCAAATCAACCAAATATCTATTTTCTCCAGATCAGGAAAACAATAAACTATAGAAAATTTTATGAATAAAGTGGCCCATTAGCACAGCTACCTAGAAAGATCCCTGGCTACGAATGAGCTACGACTATGTTTGTCGAGTTGTTGATTATGGTTGTTGGTTGAATTCTGAGCACTCTTGTATAGAACATCTTCGTAAACTTCAGTAGAAGTCGGTCTACAAAATTTCTCGGAACATCATGGGGATTTCGACAGCCTGGATGCGTCGCATCAGCATTTGGCAAACCACCATTTCGATCGCATAAAAGATAAGCCTAATCACATAAAAGAAATGCTGGTCGATGTCATACAAAGCCAGAATTATGTATCTTGCATAAGTATTATAATAAAACATACTCCATTGGGAAGAAAAATCACCGAAACTTAAGAAACTGTTATGTAAGTAGACGAAGAGGAGCATTCTTCAAAAACAAAAATAGCAGACATCGATTAAATCCATTACGATAAAGAGTTTTTTTTCAAGTTTTTTCTGTTCCTTATTAAATTTGGATAGTTTAAAGGGGGACTGACTTTTGTGGCAAGTTCGAGTGGAAAAAAAATTTTCAAATTTTTTCAAAAAACACTTTTCTAGGGGTAATTTTATGCAAAAAATCGATTGCGCGCATCCTCGAAGCGTGAAAATGCTATATACCTATCTAAATTTTATACCCTAAGCGTACAGGATGATCCAGATGAATATACAATGTAATATAGTTTGGTATCTCGGCATAGAAAAAAATTTTTATATGCGTTGTTTTACAAGTTACTAACCAAGTGACCGACTTTATTTTTAAAATATTTTCATGAATTTTGAATAAGTCTGTATATCGAAGCAAAAACTTGAATTTTTCCCTTAAAGGGGGATCCACTTTGCGACCACCTCTCGAAAAAAATTTTTTCTAAAAAGATCATTTTTTGGGGTAAAATCATGCGAGAAATCGATTGTGCGCATTCCCAAAATGTGAAAACGCTTCTTTGCCTCTGATTCAGAAAAGGGGTCGATGTTTTGAAGCGAAAATCAACTAATTTTCGGATTTACGATATTAAAACATTTGCATGAGACCTTTCCGTTACGAGATTGAACACAAACAGTACAACTCTCTAAAACTTCAAATTTTAGGGTATATGTCTTCAAAATCGACTAGCTCGTCAAAAAAACGTGCTTCTGCTAGTGTCTCGGCTAGCTCCTCTGCTAACCCCTCTTCTAGCCTCTGTTAGCGCCTCTAGAAGAGGCGCAAGTCGAGTCACTAGAGAGGCACTAGAAGAGGCGCTAGCAGAGGCACTAGAGGCGCTAGAAGAGGTGTTAGCAGAGGAGCTAGCCAAGGCGCTAGCAGAGGCTCTAGTAGATGCGCTAAAAGAGGCGAAGAGGCGCTAACAAAATATTGGTGCCAAAAAAATATTGATGCCCTTCTTTTACCAATTTCAGATGTTAAACTAGGTAAGAAAGCGCGTTTGGACGAAACTTGATAGGTACTTTTGTCCGAAAGATGTAGTAATTTAGGATTGTATTACTTTTGTCTGCTACAAGTAATACTCGCAAAATAAGTTTCAAAAATTTAATAACCAGAAAAAGTTCTAAAGACTAATTATTTATGCAATAAAAGCATCATCTTCAAGCTTAATGTGTTGTTTTCATTTTTAACATTGCTGTAAATAGGTTCGTTAACAGATTATTTCAAATTGTATTATCAAAAATGCGGTTGTTACATGAGTCTTACAAGAGAACTGTCAGACTGGAAAGATACGAACTTTTTTCAAAACTAGCTAAAACTGCTCCTTATGGCCTAAAATAGCAGGGAAAAATTGAATTTTGTGCTATTGAGATCGGTTTCGAAGGTTGAGGTCGGTTTCGAATTGAAATTGTCAAAAAAGCGTGCATGATATTTAAATTGGGTTATAAATTTATATTGATTGGTGGTGTAGTGGCTAGCACGCTGGTTTGATACGTGCTATCAAGAGATCATTCACCCAGGTTCGATTCCCTAACTCTTTAGTTACTTTTGCCTCAAGTTTAAATTTGTTTTTTTTATTTTTATTGCCCAAAATACCCCCGAAATCGACCTCAATAGCACAAAATTCAATTTTCCCTGCTATTTTAGGCCATAAGGAGCAGTCTTAGCTAGTTTTGGAAAAAATTCTTATCTTTCCAGTCTGACAGTTCCCTTGTTAAACAATTTTGAACCGATATTGATTTGAAAATAAGAAGTTTATATCTTAAGATCGGAGTTCAAATAAATAAACAAATTGATCGTAATTTAGGAAGTTGAACTTTCGTAAAAGTCACTTGCCATGATTGTCAATTTTATCGGAAAAATTTTTTCTCTAAAAAAGTTCGTCAAATTTACAATCATGCACGTATCTTAAGGAATTCAAAATTACTATCAACTAAAAAAAACGTGACAAGGAATATTAAAAATATCATACAAACGAAACTCCCATGTTTCCGCATTAGGTGCAACTATAAAGGATAAATCTTTATCAAAATTTCGATTTAACTTACCTATAATTGCTTTTTGGTTTATAAGCTTGGACATCGATTGAAAAAATGATCTTGTCATTCTTCAAATAACCCCGAAAGGGATTCCGCAAAGCCTACAAAATATATAACTAACTGAAACTTAATCCTTACACTCAACTCAATAAAATTTGCCCAACCCCAATCATTTTGTAAGTTATTAAAAGTATGCCGAGTATAGCTTCTAGTAAAATCTTTTATTCCATCTAACTGTGAATGAATTCTCAATACGGCGGCGGCGTCGCAAGTCCATGTAGAAAGTTTACATTCTTCGGTTGCACTATTTTTAAGATAAAAGTTAAGGGTTTGGTAATAGTTATACGGCGATTCACGAATAGAAATGTAAATTTTCCATGGTAAGCCTTGAATATATACCGGTGGGCTAATGACAATGACAGGGTCGGCGGCAAATTGAGTAAAATTATTGATTTCAAGTTTAATAACGCCAGTTTCATATTTTTCACTAAAAGCGAAATATTTTTTAATCCATTCTTATCGTTCTTACAGCTGTTTAACATCGGAAATTGGTAAAAGAAGAGTTTTGACAAAATTATTGGCCGTGTGATTGAATTCTTCCAAAATAATATTCCCGTTA
>JAQGBS010004298.1:0-10450 GCA_034698545.1 Acrobeloides obliquus
ACCTTGAGGTTTCGAAATTTTGCTAATTGATTCGAAATTAATTGAAACAACACATACCATCTATAAATTGATTAACTCTGAACGAAAACTTACAATGTTGTAAAAATTTCGTCAATTCATGATAAATTTCTCCGAAGAAAGTTTCTTTTAAGAACAACGTCGCTTGATTACAGATTAAAGATTAGAAAATGTCTGGGGAAAAGTGTCTGGAATATTATTTTGTTTATGAAAAGCAACATAACAAATTCAGCTTACATTTAGAGATCGGAAATTTTGATCATCAAAATCGATCACAACTCCATGTTTTTACTCTATTACGATTGAAAACTCGCTTACATTTCAATAAAACTCCTTAGATCTACAAGTAGACCCCCAATTTTGATCATTTCCCAAGTTTATACCCCCAGTTTGGATTAAAATTGGTCGTTTTTTCAAAAACTACTTGTAGATCTAACAAGAGAACTGTCAGACTGGAAAGATGCAAATTTTTTCCAAAACTAGCTTTCTGAGATCCATCAACTTATCCATCGTTTTCTTTAACCAACCACAAATCTCGAATCGGTCGAAAGCTGCTACCTGAACTCTAAGTCTCGGAAAATCTGGGATCCCGGAAAATCTGGAATGCTCTCCCCGCCAATGTGGTCAGAATCAGCCACCCTGTGGCCTTCTAGCAATCCATTCACGAACAGAAAATCTATGAGCATCTGGTTGACAAGAACATCATTTGAAGAGTAAAAGAATCCGCTTAAATTATCCAATTAACATATTTAATATGATTTTATCTTACGTTATTTTATTGTACTTTCGTAACGGTTCACTTTGCTATATTATTATATTTTACTTGTGCGTAATTGGGATGTTTTTCCGTGCACTAAGATACCAATAAAATAAAACGAAACAAAACGAAAAATTTTCATAAACGAAGCTCCCACGTGCGCACGCACGAATGACAAAAAATAAATACCAACAATAAGCATAATTGGTTTGTTCGAAATTTGTATCAAAACTGTTCATTTTTGTTTGCTATTTATTCGTTATCTCTTGCCCTTGTTGATCCTTTTATTAAAACAAAGAGGCCATATAATTCTATTATAAAATTCCATTTTATCATCATGTGCTTTTATTTATATTTTTTAACTATGAAATCCAGCTCTTTTATATTATTTTTATGCATTATTTCTCTAGTAACTACACAAGACTATAATGTACGAGATTTTGGAGCTGTTGGGGATGGAAAAACGGATGACATTCTATCTATAAGAAAAGCATTTGCGGCTGCAACTAGTAGCAACGGAGGTCGTGTGATCTTCGATTCTGGATATACATTTGTCACCGGTGGTGTCAATGTTACTAGTAATATCATAATAGATGTTAGAGGAAAAATCCTGGGGTCGTCAAATACCAGCGACTATGAATGGTATGATTTAGATGTTTTTTTTGAAAGATGGACTTTCTAGGACTCCAAGCGTGTGGCATCCATTATTTCGTGCAGATCACCAAAGTAACATTACGATAACTGGTGGAGGTGTCATCGACGGGAATGGGGCTTTTTGGTGGGGTTGTGCATTTAACACTTCTTTATATCCATGCCTGAATAAACAAAGGTATCTCACAAGGTCTTTCACATACGATTCCGCCTCTTAGACCAATTCTATTTGATCAATTTGGTGTCTCGGATCTTATCTTTTACAATGTGACACTTCAAAACAGTCCAATGTTCAACATCCATATGTATAATACCTCAAAAGTGCATATCTATAACATAACCATCTTTGCTCCACCGTCGCATGATTCTCACAGTCCGGCGAGGAATACCGATGGAATTGATGTGGGAAATAGTCGAGATGTTTTAATAGAAAATTCTTATATAAGTGTGGGTATGACATCAAAAAATTGAAATTTCGAACATAAAAGATTCTAGGAGATGTAGCAATGACTATTGGGAGTAATTCGATAATATCGGAAAATGTTTTAGTAAGGAACTTAACTATTGGAACGTCACATGGTCTTGCGCTAGGGAGTTATACTTATGGTGGAATAAGGAATGTCACTTTTGATAATATTGTCATACATGGTTCGGATCCATTGGATGCTGGTCCAAATATTTTGACTCAAAAAGGACGTGGAGGTAAGTCATTCTGCTGAATGAGTATAAACTCGTTTTTTCATCAAATTATAAAAGAACTAAATATCCAAAAATTTTCAGGCCTTGTAGAAAACATCACCTATTCCAACATCAAAATGTACAATGTCGGCTATTGTATCTCACTCAATATGAACTTTAGCCAGACTGAAAACAACGCTACTACCAATATCCCCAAGTACAAAAATATTAACATTCATGATATCTACTGCGAGAACTCCACCAATGGCTGGTGGCTTGACGGCCTAGACGAGAGTGAAATCGAAGCTAATTTCTATAACATCCAAATGGTGAATATCAAAAGGACATTTGCCGTGTGCACTAATATCTACGGAAGTTGTGATAACTCAACGGTTTTCCCGTCCTGTCCTCCTTGCATGGGAACAAGCTTATGTGAAGACACTAGTCTAGACTGCTCCAATTATCTAGGGCTGTGTAACAATCCGGCTTATCGTAAGTTCTAGAATCCCTTTTAAATATAGAATTTTAGATACAACTCTCTGTAATAAATGTAAAAGAACGTGCAATTTGTGTAATTCGTGTAATAATTAATCTTTATTTAACTATACTATTATTTCTTACTTATATCAAATACAAAGAGGGCATGAAGGCAAAACAGTATTGAAATTACAAGTCTCATAGGTATTGGTGCAAATCGAGAACGTCTTCTTAATTTTCACCATTTGAGCGTTATATATGTTGCAACCGATATTAAGATTCAACCGGCTCAGAGGTGTTTAATCGATTATGAGTTCCCAAGATCGGTTAACCGATTTTGAGACAGGCTTAGGCAAGCCTAAGCCTGTCCGATAAAAAGTTATATTTAAAACAAAGTAAGGTACTTTTTTTCAAGGTATACAAAGATTTTTTTCCGCTACTGTATGTAGCAAAAAGCAAAAATTTTTATTCTAAAATCGTAAAAACTATGTAAATAAGTGAAATTCGAAAAATTTTTGACATTTTGAAAAAAATCTTAAAAAGTTGCATGATTTACATTGAAGTCGCAATATTGAAGCAAAAAGTTTCAACTTTTTCAAAACTCCAAAATTCATCGAAAATTTAAAAAACGTACTGACTTGCAATAAAAGCTAAGCATGGAAACGAAAATTTGTGTATTCAGGAGGAAAAAAATAATTTCTAATCTAATATTCTAAACAACACTATACTAGAAGAAGAGGGGATAATTTTATTAAAAATCACTGTTTGAAACAAACAATTTCTTGTGGTTTTTCGACTTCTTTCTGATTTCACTCCGCTTCTTCATACTAAAAAATGACACTTGTATGTTTTCAGCTCTATTGCAATTTAGGGGTCCTTTCAACTTTTAGGGGTCCAATCGACTTTTAAGGGTCCAATCAACTTTTAGAAGTCCAAATAATAGTTTAAGGGTCCAAACAACTTTTAAGGATCCAATGTTTGTAAAATATAATATTATATTTAAAAAATTAATATAAACTACACAAATAGAAATTAACCATAAAACGGTAAGACTTGACTTTAGGTCGCAATAGAATGCACCCCTCAAGTGACCCAAAAAAATTAGTTCCACAAACAATCTTCGTTCAAGACCGATCTTAAACGAAGCTAAGCTTAGTTTCTGACTTAGGTTTAGACTTAGCCTAAGCCTAAGCCTAGACCTAAGCCTACAATATACTCAAAATTTGATCAGACCTTTAAACTATTACTTGGACCCCTAAAAGTTGAAAGGACCCCTAAACTGCAATATAGCCATGTTTTCATTGACTATAAATCTACCTCATCTACATAATATCCATTAGAATCACTGATTGGCATGTAGACATCTATAAAGAAATTTCCAGACTCTATTGTGTTGATTTCCATAGCAAGGGAAACTTTAATGTTGTTTTTCTAGAATTTTCTTAATCGATATCAACGATCTTTCTCATACCTTAACAAAACATTTGATAGTCGGATACAAGAACCAGATTAGACGAAGAATGCAAAAAACGGTGTTGTACTTTGTTCGAGTGTGTACGGCACGTTCAAAGCAAGGGATGATCTTTTTCTTATAGCCATGTTGAATGAGCTTTTCCACAACTTTCGGATCAAATTGAATTTGATCATCGACTGAAAACTTTTTATTCTTTGTCTAAATTTTATTTCATACTTGAATAGATGCATGCGATAGCGCATTGACATTTATCTGGCTTGGTCACCTAGAGAATATAGTTGTACCGTAAAACTTCTAATAGAACCCCATGGGGCTCTATTAGAAGGTGTTAATAATTGTCCTTTTAAAAATCGAGTTTAAATCGGATTTTTTCGAACGACCACTTTTTAGATAGCCCTGAGGACAGGGAATATGCTATATAAAGAACTATTGAAAAATATTTTATTTTCGCTGAGTTATGGCCCTTTGAATTTGAATAAGTTGAAAAAATTACATTTTTTTCAAAAAATCATATCTCCGTCAAATTGAAGTCATTGTCAATAATTTCTTTTACATAATGTTCCACATACGCTTAGCTATCCAAAAAGTGGTCGCTCGAAGAAAATCGACTTAATTTTGATTTTTATTGGATTTTTGAATGTAAGACTTAAAATTTTTTAAATTTAAAAAAATTCAAAAGGCCATATCTTGACGAAAATAAAATATTTTTCAATAATTCTTTATATAGCATATTCCCTAGCCTCAGGGCTATCCCCAAAGTCGAAGAAATCCGATTTAAACTCGATTTTTAACAGAATTTTTACGTTTACATGGGGTTCTATTAGAAGTTTTACGGTATTTTGCAAAAATTGTAGAGTTTGAAATTAGACTGAAATTCGATTTTTCAAGAGTTTCAAGGGTTTTTAAGATTAATTATGAAATTTTTAAATTTTAAGCCCGGCTCTTGACTATCTTTTCAGCTATGCATAAAATCCTACATCAGGATCATTGTAATAAATTCCCATGGTGGTCACACTTTTGGGTAGAATCGAACAAAGTTCATCAAAATATTTTCCAACGTTTTTATAAGGACCAACAACATGTTTGTAATAAATAGTCAATTTCTTAGCTTGACCAAACGGATTTTCGACTATGGAGACCTAGAATTTAATCAAGAAAGTGGATTCTTGTCGAGAATGTCTAACTTGTACACGTTTGAAAATATCTGATTTGATCCAAAGATAAGCCAAAACAGCTAGCGCAAGAAGTAAAATTATCCACCAGAACATTTTTAAGAGCTTTTAGACGACCAAAAAGCAAAGCAACCGTCTCGGCCTAACTTTCCTTTATCGAATCATTGAAAAAGAGAAGGGTTATCTAGTTGAAAAAATTTCGTAACACACCAATTTCATAACATTTTGTCTTTTCATCACGTCATGCCACACCCATCAACACGCATAGGGTTGTCTGTGATGGAAGAGAAAACTGAGCTTTGGTTAGGCAAAAGCATTTCTTCTTTTCTCTGTATGCATATGGATCGATAGTTGGTTCACAAAGTGAAATAAAGACAGGACTGTTTAGTGAAAATTTTTGTGATGATAGAGTTCAAAGTTTTTTGCTAATCTTTTCATTTTAATATCAAAATAATCATTCTCATACTCAAACTACCTAATTTTCAATTTGGCTAGGAAAGTATTTGGTCTACCCAAAAGTTTTAACTTGCTTTTGAAGAACTCTGTATCTTTCCATGAAAGACCATTTTTGACAATCTTTTTTAGGGTAAAAATCCAAGGAGAATCAAATGGTTAAGTTATTTTTCTGATTATGCAAAGTTTTCTTGACAGCGTTGTAGATCGGTAGTCCAGTGCTATTCCAGATCGGATAGCCTGTAGTGTTGTCGGCGTTGTGTGTTTATGTTGTTTGTGATCATCGGTCCAATATTGCCAATCCTTCGAAATTCTAAATGGGAAAGTTATGGCTAATAAGACTAAATATTAGAAAATTCTTATGTTTAAGCCTAGGAGTAAACTTAAGACTAAGAATAAATTTAACAGGAATGCTGAACAGGAGCACCAGAACAACTCCTCCTCAAGACAGCAATCAAGAAGACTTGTCAAGACCCCTTCCAGAGGATGACTAGCCTCTGATTGGTTTGAGTCCGCCGATGTATGAATATTCAGCGGGAAGTTGCTTTGAGATCAAGTTACTCATTGAGATGGAACGCTGAGAACGTCTATAATGGTGTATCGGTAACTTGTGCGAGGATGCACCAAGGTGTGAAGGGAGATCGGTCGTTCTCTCGCGGGTTGATTTAGACAGTAGGCCCTCGGGTCTACTGCTTTCAGATTGACCCGAGCCGCCGGTGCTGAAAGCTATAGCTCCTTTAAGGAGAAAAGACTATCGCTCATCCACATACCAATAATCATCCCCAAATCGTTCATGCACATACCCGCTAATCAGCCAAAAATAACAAACAACAAATTTATCTCAAGCTCAAAGTTTTTTGAATAATATACATATCATTTCTTCTTAAAGACTCAAAAAATAAGAGCGCTGAAGGCGCTCGGTTGCAGATAAAATATTCTTTTAAAAAATGGGTTGAAAATTTAAAAAATATGTTAAAAAAATTTTACAAACAGGCGCTCGGAAGCATTAGGAAGATCTCGGAAGCAATCAGAGAACGGGGATGGTGGCTTAGTGCTCGGATCAGAAAATCTCCTCTTACCTCCGAGCGCGATAGCGCTCGGTCCCCAGTTTATTTATTTAAAAATTACAAATTTCCAAGTATATTGATGATATATGGGTTCGAAATTATTCAAGCAATGCAAAATTTTTTGTTATCTTCTATTTTCTCTTGGTTTTTTTTCATGTGTTTTTATTTGATTTTCTCCCTGAATTAGTGCTCTTTTTGAGTGATTTTAACCAAGATAGGCATGGGTAAGCCTAAGCACCGACTTAATACTGCGTCAGTTTGTGGCGTGGGCATTCGGCATAGGCCAAAAATAACTTTTGCCAATTTAATGCATTAACTCTTAATACAATAAAGATTCTCACAATAATCTCTGACGACTAGCATGGAAAACGTGTGGACAAATGCTCAAATGAATTATAGTTCCGCTTGAAAAAAGCCCTTTCTTGAACATACAATAATTGGAATCGTTCTCCGTTCCTTGATTCAATTAAAGGCCAGCACCTAGATTTTATCGAGTCTCAGTCATTCAACGTCAACCAAAATGAAATATTTACGCTTTTGCACATTTTTGTTAATTTTGAGTAACATCATGTCAGTTTATCTAAATGAGGGACTTCAATTGGAAAACGAAGTCCCCAAATATTACACAACCTATTGCTATGCTCAATTCAATTGCACGAACATAGTCACCTTTTACCCCAACAGCAATTCAAATTCTTCTTCTATCATCGAAGTAGGAACGTAAGTTAAGATTTGTGTTTGAAAAAATGAAACTCTGAGAAAACTTCTAAAAATGAGCACATGGCGGGATAAATTTGGGGAAAGTCTTTCTAGCCGGGCAACCTATAGTTTATTATAGGGCAGACACTCTCAACCTACGGACCACTCAACCCGGACAATTCAAACAAAAAAGGCCTTAGGTTTAGGTCTTAGGCTTTGGCTTTAGCCTTACGCTTAGACTTAGACCTTAGGTTTAGGCATAGACCTAGGCCTTAGGAGTAATACACTTATGAGAGGAATACAGGGGGTACATATACCTCCCCTTGTCTTGTTTTCACCAAAAATGGGTTGAGTTATCCGTGGGTTGAGTTGTCCGGGTTGAGTGGCGCTGGGGCCGTTTACTATAAAATGGTGGCTATTTGGGCTGTAAATAACAACTTTTCATCATGCCCAGCTAGAAATACTTTTCTCCACCTTTTCCCTCCGTGGACAAAGAAAATACATGATATCAATAGAAATCTAGGAAATTATCCAATTACAATATTTCTCTCAACACCTCCTATACAGTTAATGGCAATGTTGAGCTGATGCCAATTATGCCTGCTTATCTAGTGGGTCTAAATAACTACTTGATTTTCAAGATGTTTGTGATCAATTTGACTTCCGAAACAAAGTCCATGAATGTATGGGATGCCATGGATCATGTGTATAAACGCTGTGAAGTTGCATCGGGAGGCATACCGCCTTTTAGCGGTCCTGAATGCAAGAAAAACTTACAATGTTTGGCCTATGTTAACTGCATTGACAGTAATATATGGACTAGAGGCTGGGCGCAGTCTGTATATATATCCAATCAAATTGGTGTTATATATAGTTTTCTTATGACTTATATTATGATAATCCCCTATGTGATTGGTCTCTTGTTTTCGGTCTTAAATGTAGTGCTTTTCATCCAGCTAAAATCATTGAAAAGTCCATTCATGATGTTCGTCGCCATTCAAAGTTTCTATTGTATTTGTTGGTTTCTCTGTTTCTTTCTCTTTACTGCGTACTATCCAGTATTTGGAAAAAGCCTCTTAGGGCTTCAATTCAATTATCTGTTTATAGGTTCCTCTAAAGGCACTCACGTCGAGTTTTCCACGATAGCTTTATCTTTGATGTTTCTTTGTAGTTTTGGAATCGAAGCGATAAGATTTTTCAAAGCGCTCTCACGTGTATTTGCATTACGGTTTCCTCTGTGGTCTTCAGATAAGTTGAAAATCAAACACGCGTTTTTTTCTTGTCTAAGCACGTTTATTCTAGGGATCATAGCCTGAGTATTTGTGGTTTTAAATCGAACTTATAAATACACTCCTGACGGTCTTTATCTTGGTACTGTAATAAGTATATGTGGAGGGCGTGATCCAAATTATGGAACTAGGAGCGTTCTCTATATAGTTTTCGGCTGAGATTGCTTTCCACAATACATACTCTATGATGAGTTATCCCCTTTAAATTTTATAACACTCTTCTTGGTTTGTTATGTCTTCTTTCTTCTTAAACTTAATGAGGAACAGAAAAAACTTGAAAACGTGCTTAAACCCTTTATCGTAATATATTTAATCGATGTCTGCTATTCTTGTTTTCGAAGAGTGCTCTTCTTCGTCTACTTACATAACAGTTTCTTAGGTTACAGTGATTTTTCTTCCCAATGGAGTATGTTTTATTATAATGCTTATGCAAGATACATAACTCTGGCTTTGTATGACATCGACCAGCATTTCTTTTATATGATTAGGCTTATCATTTATGCGGCCGAAATGGTGGTTTGCCAAGTGCTGATGCGACGTATCCAGGCTGAAAATCCCCATGAAGTTCCGAGAAATTTTGTAGACCGATTTCTATTGAAGTTTACGAAGAAGTTCTATACAAACGTGCCCAGAGTTCAACCAACAACTATAATCAACAACTCGCCGAACATAGTCGTAGCTCATTGAGCAGCTCTTCAAAAGGATTTGTAGCTCGAAGTCTTTGTCCGATTTTCATGGCCGACCCCTCAAATGATTCCTCTCAATGCGAGCAACAATTCTACGCTCCGCTTTTTTTGTAATTCAATCAAAATCTTATAATTTTTACGAAAAACTGTCAAAAAGCATGTTTTTTGGGAAATTTGATTGAATTACAAAAAAAACGAAGCGTAGAACTGTTGCCCTAATCAAGAGGAATCGTTTGAGGGCTCGACCATAAAAATCGGACAAAGACTTCGAGCTACACATCCTTTTGAAAATTTAGAATCGTTCAAAAATTCCAACATGTTTTTAAAATAAACGACGCATGCTCGACGGCTAAATTTTTGCACAAAATTGTAGCTCTCGATTCGTAGATAATGTTTAAAAAAAGAATGTCCTTGCCGAGAAAATCAATTTTTTTCACAACAATACTTTTTCGTGTTATTGAAACGACAACTTTTATTATTTGTTCTCTCCATTTTTCCAAACTTTCCCCTTCCTTGGTTACCTTTCAAATAACAAATTTTTAAAATTTTTAAGCACAAAGGTGTTATTTACTATCAGAATTGATGTTTTAAGGTATATATTAATTTTTTATGTTGTCACTTGAAAGCAGAGTTGGGAAGTGTGGTCCACACCACCCGGGTGGTGTGGTGTGGCGGTGTGGTTGGTGTGGTGTGAGGTGGTGTGGTGTAGTGCGGGATGGTGTGGGGTGGTGTGGTGTGGAGTGGTGTGGTGTGGGAAGGTATGGTGTGATGGTGTGGTACCACACCGGTGTGGTGTGTCCCACACCATACCACCCCGCGGTATATACAAGAGGGGGCAAAAGTCCTCGGGTAAGGGACGGTATATCCAGTGTTGTGCAGTTGTAAATTTACAAATGCACAAAAAATGGACTTTTTTGTGCAAAAAAATTTTGCTCCAAGCGGGATTCGAACTCGCGAGAGTCCATTTTTTTCAAAAACGACCAAAAATATTTTTTTTCGTGTCAAAAATATTTTTCTCACGTAGATAGC